>APFE030481407.1:7854-103880 GCA_000404065.3 Pinus taeda | reverse complement strand
CTACTAGTTGAAACTCCTTGGGAGTTGGATCAAAGGTTGAAGTGTACAATTCGCGAAGCTAATATGAATCTGATGGACGAACAACATCGTGAATGGTTTGTAGCATCACTAACACCACATTTAACGAGCACGCTATCACAATAGAAGTTAACGACTGAGGAAGAGGCCTTAGAGATTGCGATGAGGTTGCATGAGACCCCGATGCATGATCCTAACTTGGGAGTTCAACAAATCCACGTGCAGTTGAAAGACTTATGCCTTGAGATGCAGAGTCTAAAACGGGATAGGACAACTCAACCAGAAGTACGCGAAGAGGTGCGTTGCATAAAATGCAAGGGTCAGGGTCATGATAAGGACCATAGCCTGGTGTTCGCAAATTACCTCGGGGGAAGATGACCGATGCCGTTAAGACTGGAGATACAAGCAGGACCTAGCGCAACGCCTACTTTGTAGTGTGTGATTTGTTAAATCGATCAAAAACATGCTACAGACAACTGCCATTTGTTACAGAAGTACACGCAGAATTCACAGCAATTGTTTTGTAATTTTTGTAGGTCGGTTAGACACGATGATTGCACTTGTAGGAGTTATGAGTTGATGATGGATGGAACTCCCACCTACAGAGTTCATGCCGAATCACGGTCCCTAGGCTAGAATGCAAGGGTGGCCCGAACAAGATTTTAGGGGCGCAGACGAGGCTGAGGTGAAGGAGAACCTAGAAGAGGTCGCATACATTTGATATGCTACAATTGCAAAGGCTAGGACATTATGCCCACGATTGTATGAACCCAACTCATCCATCATGTTTGTACTGTACCTTGTTTGATCATGAGACAGAAGATTGTCCTCGCTGATAGCTAGGATACACGACAAAGGAGCACTACTACCTCCCCCAACTCTGAACCTACAAATGATGAGGTTTGAGCCACGCGAGGGAGATCCGAATGTGAACATTGTGCTTTGAAGTGGAATTGTGACAAGAGATGACAAAGGCAAACAACTCAAAGATAGTACCTGGGTTCACAAAGATCCGATGAAAGAAGTAGAGTTTGATGTGGTGCACGCTAAGGAAACCTTCATGGAAGCTAAAAAGAGCTTCGCTGATGCCTCCACTTTAGGAAGCAAAGATAGACCAGAGCCTGAGATGGACCCATCTATGCTTACGATGTTCCTAGAAACATGCATGAAGCTACTATGTGACAATAAGGCTATAAAATGATTGCAGGAACTCATTAACTGATGTGATGGGACCGTGCCAGAAGAACCGCGCATAGTTCGAAAGATTGGAATGCATAAGATGAGGATGAGGAGAGAAATGAGGTTAACCGTGCATATTGGAGAATATGAGATGGACCAAGTAATTCTAGATTTAGGATTGGATGCGAATGTTCTGCCAAAGAAGACATGGGAGTGCATGGGGAGACTTATGCTACAATGGTCTCCTATTCAGCTGCGAATGGCGAACCAGCAGAAAATAATACCCATGGGGCGATTGCAGGGAATCACTGTGGATATTGAGGGAGTGAGCACACTAGCAAACTTTGAAGTAATAGAAATTTTTCATGATAGAAATCCCTATCCCAAGCTCTTAGGAATTGATTGGGCCACTGACATGAATGGGGTGATTAATATGAAGAAGTGCAAGATGATTTTTGAAAATAAGTCACTACGCGTAGTTATACCTCTGGACCTTATTGAAGGATCACGCTATACAAAGCTGGTGTGTGACTACGAAAGTGATGATGGTTTGGATTACATCTACAAAATAACGACGCGAGAGCAAGATTAGGTAAAACCCACCACGGATGGATGGATCTCATGGGAGCGTAAAAGCTCCTAGACGTCTGATTCTGATGAGAAGATAGAGTGACGGTAGAACCAGTTACACGAGGTAACCATGTTGAACTGTAATATGTTGACAAGATCACTTCACTATGTATTGACGGAAGTGAGGTAGATACCTTCTTGGACAAATTTGAAAGGGAGGTGTCGAAAAAACAACGCTTCCGGGCCTTGAATTGGGTACTACGGGCTATGCCGGTGAGGTGGTGGGGTACGCACAAAGGGAGCTTTGAGGACTGGCATGAATGAAGGAGAATGATGCACACATGACTTGGGAAGTGTAGAGTGCAATCGAAACATAAACACAATGCACAGGATAATCCACGTGTACATCTAGCCAGATGGATGCTGACATATGGAAAACAACCTACGCGGATGCACATGAACTCTACACTAAGAGGTATGGTCAATAAGCGTGTGTTGGGGGGGAATATGTGCAGTTAGCTCTTAAGGTTGGATAGAGAGTATGTGGGAAGAACAATCCTGCAGAAGGTTATCCATGCAGAATCATTTGACAAGATGTGAAACAGGCTGAAAAAGGTATGCAACGCACAACGAAGTGGCTGGGACCTACACATACCCAGACAAACACCATTTCGGCTAATCGATAGAGTAGAGGTCATAATACCTATGGAGTCTATCATGTCTAGTTCATGCATAGTGGCGCTCGCAGGGGTAATGGACCACAGAGACCTAGAAGAAAGGCGTGCGCCATTGGAAGAGCTTGAAGACGAATGATGGGGACTCGATGAGGAGATCTAGCAGGGTTATCTTAGGCTCCAAGAACTCATGAATGAAAGAGCTCAGTTGAGGGAGAAAAGCACCATGGCAGAAGCAAAAGTCAAGAAGCTTGAGGAAGGAATAAAGAAGGACTTTCTTGATAAAAAGAGCATGGTGATAGAGTAGGATGAGCTCAATTACATTGACAGACTTAGGGGCCACTGCCGAGAGTTTCTCAGTTTGCTACATGAGATGAGACCGTATGTTATTAAGGAAATCACAGATGGTGGCGCAGTGCAATTGGTAAAGTTAAATGGAGAACTCTTCCTAGGAAAAGTCAATGGTAGTTGGTTGAAGCCATACATAGGTGGCCCGACCAGCTGACTAGCCATAGGAAGCACAATCGTAGCACTCTAGGTAGCTGAAAGGAGGCGCAGGACTATAAACTACTCTGCCTGAAAGATGCGCAATGACAAGACTACATGCAATAGCGAGGTGTCACAGGGTTCGCGACAGCGCAAGGGTAGCTGCATTTTTGCGTGGGTTGGCTGGAAAGTGACCATTATAGTCACTATTCATGATGTGATGCTTGGTTTGAGACCAAATGGAGTGGGCAACAACCATTTAAGGTGAACTTTATGGGCTAGATTTGGGAAAATCTGGTGCCAAGGGAGCATTAATGGACTAGATTTGGGGGGAACAATCGAATTCAAATTCAAAAGGTGTTATAAATTGCAAAGGGTTGGCCAACAAACAACACTTGTCCATTTGAGAATTGAGCTATTGCACACCCAAAGATTCATGAACCCTAATTTGTTCGATCTTCTGGAGTCGAAGGCATTATTTGAGCACCTACCTGAACCGTTGAGAGATTTGTGGAACAACAGTATGACCATGCTAGAGGAAGCCATGGATATCGGAGACATGACCGTTGAAGAGGTTGTGTAGGCCATGATGATAGGGACGTACCAAAAAGCACTAGGATAGTTGCAGAAATCCCTAAATTGTTGTGCACACCGAGACCCAAGAAAGATAAGCAACTTATGGTATCAGTGTGCATGTCCCCTAGAAACCCGCAAAGAATTAAATTGACAATGAAAGAAAAGGGGAAGGTGATCAATTTGGAAGCTGATGAGGAGGAGGAAGATCTTGAGGAAATCTAGGTGGAAGAGTAGGAGGACGAAGAAATGGAGGAAGAAACCTAGGGTGCAGACCTTCTGACCAGGTTGCGCACGTATGTTCCTCCACGGAAGGGGAAAGCAAGGGTGCCCAAGGACCTGGATGAGAGAAAGGTCTCTCTGCAGACTCTGCTGCTACCTGATGATATCATTTTTGATGGAGCGCACTTGGGACAGGTGTCGGTTCTAAAATTTGAACACTGGGATCTCACGGACCACGAGAAATTCCCACATCTGCCAACTGCATAGCTAATGCGGTTGAAGAAAAATACAACGGCGAGAGTCATAGAGTTGGATCCACACAAGTGGTTGTGAGGAATAGAGAAAGAAGGGTTGTTAAACCTGCTCTGGGTGCCACATTACCATCGCGCCCCATTGACTATCTTTGTCATCAAGCAACTGCTTTTCCTGGTGCATGATGGGTGTTTATGGTTGGAGGAGCCCATCCCCATCACAGACAACCTAATTCATAGAATTACTCAGCTCCCTTGCAAAGGGGAGGATCTAGCGAACAATTCTGAGGGTAAAAGTGATGATTTGGCTATCGTGGAGGCCATGAAGAAAAGGTTCAAGATGTAGAAGAAAAAGAGAGGGTACGTAATCTCCAGTATCAATAACGCTACGGTCAAAGTCATGACACAGATATTGGCTGGGAAAGTCATGCAGAAGTGTCGCATGGATGACGTTCCCGCGCCGATGTTTGTACTTGCCGTGCAGTGTGGAAAGGGGGTCTAGTTTAACTGGGTGAATTACTTGTGCCCAGAATTCCTAGAAAATTGTTGCGAAGCACAGGAACAAGGGAAGACTTTCCACTATGCATGGCTTCTGCTGTCCATAGTGCTAGTGGCTTGGGAATTTCCTAAGGACAGCTAGTTCCCCACGATTGCGAAGGATCTTCTGGAGGCAGCGAAGTATGCTTTGTGGTGGGCAACTAAATATGCATAGAGGATCAGAGACAACAAGATATTCTAGATGTTCATGGAGATGAACATCAGAATGGGGATTAATCGCAAGCCATTGTTATCACCCACTATCTATAACAATCTGCAGAGCTTCACAGAGTTGAAGGTGGACTTCCATCATGTATATATCAGGGTGCACAAGGACCCCGTGAAGAAATGGAATGAACTACCTTACCTAGCCACGGATGATGTCATATTCTTCATGCTTGAGTCATGGCCACCGAAGTGACGCACTCCAGCCAAATCTACGGTGGAATCAGAGAAGTCTACTACATAAAGGAAAAAGAGGAGGAAAAATTATGGATGGCTCAGTTGGCAGAGAAGAGAAGGAATGAAGTAGTAACAGCCAAGTCGCAGGAGGCACACGATGCCACGAAGGCAACAACAGAAAAGCAACAGGCAGCAGAGAAGGAGCGCAAGAGCCAGAAGTCACCCTCGCCTGAATAGGAGCCTGAAACAGAGGAAGATAGCGTGCACCCATAGACAACGTCCGCACAGCTAAAGTAGCAGTGCCTGAGAGAGCAGGTGGGGCCGCAGAAGAAGTCGAAAGCCTCCAAGACTTCTTTCGACCCGATCACCCTCACTAAGGGGGATCTCCATGACATAGGGGAGATGGTGCGCGATGTCACCACAGAGGCCCTCTAGCTATTAACAGAGGAAAACCAGATGATGTTGGGGGCCCTCCGGACACAGATATAGGAGTTGCAGGTGTGCACTCCTCAGGCTGGTACTCTATCGACCAGACTCGCAGTAAGCTTGGTCACGGCTGAGGAAATGTTGCACGCCCGGACGACCAACACTCTAGTGCTGCTAGAGGGGGCACTGGTTATAGAAAATGAGGTCAAGAGGCCTATCATTAGTGCACTAAAGGGAGTTGGGATAAACATGGCTGCCCTCCCGCGAGAGATGCTCTATGTTCTACAGGATGGAGTGATTGCCGAACTGCAGGTGAGAGAGAATCGCGCACTCCAGATGATGAGAAAGCGATGGATTAATATGGAACAATTGAGCCTGTAGTGCAACGAGGTTGTCACATAGAACAGGCAGCTACTGTAGGTGGTCGAGGAAGCCTGCCAGATGGTCCCTGAGTTGGCCATCCCAAGAGAGGCACCAATAGAGGTGCACATCCAAAGATTAGTAGCACGGGTGCATGAGACGAAAGAAGAGATGGCTAAGGTTCAACTAAAGCTAAACCTTCAGATAGCTAAGCTGCAATTGAAGGCACAACCTTCAACTCTACTAAATGAGAAAGATCAACACACTAGTGCCATTACAGCAAAAATAAAAGAAATCAGTAGTGCAGTAAAGGACTGCACCAAACTATTTGAAGAGTCATTCGAGGTCCTCACCACTCTTCAGGAGGACCCTAACATACATCATCTAGAAACAGAGGCATGTGAGCTGTAGCAACAGTATGATAACATAAAAGGGATCGCTTAGACAGTGGCCCTTACATAGAGGCTTGCACAGATGCAGCAGGCAAAAGCACTCAAGGAGCAGGTAGACGCTGTGCGACATAAGGAAGTTGTCCTAAAGGTGTGCGTACAACCATGGATCGATGAGGCATTAGTCATTACAAAATAAATTGAAGCCAAGCTCAAGTAGATGCAGGGAATGCAAGAATAGGTGTAGGGCAACAATTCATATACAACAGTCTTTGAACATAGCGTCCAGGAGGCAGGTAGCTGCTCAGTGCATTGCCGATCTTGCAATAGTCCAGGCAAAGTTGGGAGGTCTCCGTGCGAAGATCTCCACACCAACAGAGTGACTCAAGGGTGAGTCACGAAGTTTGTGTTGGGGTCCTATTGGGCATGGGATCCCCCAAGGGATGTTTTGAGGTTTAAAGCCCATATTTTGGCTAAAAAGTGTAAATCTGATGTAAACACTCTGCATTTTGTGGGTGCTGAGCGCGAAGTTGTAAATGAGTCATAGGGTTGTCCACCCTCAATTTTGTAATGTAATGTAAAATTTAGAGATCTACCCATGGTCTTCGGAGCATGGGATTGCATAAATAGAGTGAGGCTCTAAGTTGTAAATAAGTCAAGTCAAGAATAGAAGAGTTAGAATGATGATGGAATAGAAGGATAGCAGAATAACTAAGTGTAGAGTCGAGTCTTTGGGTCGTAGAGTAGGAGAAGGCTCTGCAGCTGAGTGCGCAGAGGCCTAGTAGCCCACAGCTAAGTGTATAGACCCTTGCAGCTGAGTGTGTAGGGAAGGTTGAGTCTATAACCATTGAAGCATTAATAAAGAGAAGTTTTATACCATTCCTGTGTATTTATTTACTGTTTTCTACATTGAATGTATTGGGTATAAATTATATTTTTGTTGTTTATATGATGTGCGAACATATATGATTGTGTTGATTAAGTAAATGTGAGATGAAGTATTTGTTACGCGAAGTTAACTAACATTTGTAAGAAGATAAGTAAGATACGCAGTGTAATTTGGGGAAATAGCACAGATTGCTGCCATAGCAAGGCGAAAGCCTCTCAACTCCTGGTTAGGGTTGTGAGCAAGTGATTATAACAGATCGTGAAGGTATTCCAGGTTAGGGTAGTGCGCAAAGTGACCTACGCGAAGGTATTCATAGTTGGAACAGATCAACCCCTCAGACATCTCTAGGGTGCAGAAACTTGGTTCCAGCATCCCCCCATACTGCTTTGGGTAAGACTCCAGTCCGCGTACTGTGAGTTGTTTCTGAAAGGGCCAATAGTTTAGGGAATTGTTTGGCTAATTAAATCTGAACCTGGGTTAGGCCCCATCAAGCCAACACCCACAAAGTGACAAAATAAACCAAAAATTAGAGATGAATTGAAATTGTTGAATTTGAAATTGAAATGCAGAAAGTTGAAAACAAATAATGTTGAATTGAATGGGTAGAAATAATATTTCATGTTATACAATTGTCTATCCCATATGTTGGAAAACATCATATTGATTCACATATTTTACAACATCCATAAACAATATTATCCACTAAATCCTTATAGGTGACACAATTTTTCTTAACTTTCTTGTCATGACTTTCACCACTCTAGCCATCATGGGCTTCCCACAATACTTCTTTCCAGTCATGATCTAAAATTCATCTATGTAGGATAAAATCAATGGCTAACCTATACAAATGTCCTACAATCAATTGATAGTTTACTGCATACACCATGAGTTTCACATGATACCATTAATCATAGTATTTTGATGTCAATGTAGAGTTGAGGTATTCAGTGATATTGGTGAATAATTTAGGCATTCCTTCCATGCAGAAGGAACTACCATTTGGAATTTACCTCACTATCGTAATGGATTCCCCATTTTGGATATGAGGGAGATGATCAAGCTCCATATTTTGCATTTGTGTCTTGACCATGACATCAAAATAAAAATCTTGGAATAATAGTGATTAATGGAAAATCTAAAATTCCAATACTATGTTTTTCATTGAATATTTCAATGTGGATTTCTTGATGAAGAGCTTGAGCATGTGACTAAGGTGGTAATGTATGGAATTTTGGATCATCTCCACCATACCCTTCATCCTTCTCATTCTGCCCATAGTGTAATTATGCTCATTATGTGATAATTTCTATAAGAAAAATAGATTAGCTGGTCCATTGTGTTCTCCCCTGGCAAAACTAGTAAATTTCCTAGTATGATTATACATGCATCCATGTGTATATGAAAAACATGAATTCAATATAGAAAATCTAGAATAAAATTTGTCACGATTATTTGTTTCAACTCTTTAAATCCTTCCTCCTAGGATTTTGTCAAGACATACAAGACTTATTCTGGTAAAATATCTTTCATTTGTCTTATCAATTATGCATGACCCATGATATCCTACATTAGTATTCTATATATTCTACTATAGACTATAATGCAGATGAATTCCTATGTGTTGGAAAATTTATAATTACTAAAAATATTGGTTGGGTGAACCAACTGTTGGCTTGAGGGGCTTGGACCTAGGTTCAAAGTTAGCTACGCTAACCAAAAAAACCTTACACTACTGACCCTTTTGGAAATAGTCCGCTTAGCACAGACTGTAGTCTCACCCGAGGTAGTATTGGGAGATGCTAGAACCATGTTTATACATCTAGAAGGCTATGTGATGTAGCAGTAAGGCATTTCTTTAATCTAGGGCATGATCTGACCTTCGTAAACCCTTGTCTTCAGAATCACAGACTTAAAGTGATTTCTACTTAAATAGATCTATGAGCTTCGCCTAAGTGTTCCAACATGCGTAAGTTATCATACAAAAGTAGATCTAGATATTCATGATGAAATTAAAGCAATATTACAAAGAATCAAATCATAACAAAGAATAAACCAAAAAACATACAAATATACAAAGAACACACGAAATTGCTTAAATTATGCTTTATTACTTCAGATATTCAGTAAATACACTTCTTTTGACCCTGCACACATAGCTAGAGGGGCCCGTGCACTCAACTACAGACTTGCCAAGGTCTTCGCACATTCAAATTCAAGAGCCTTTCCTTTTTCCAGAATACAGAATTACACGCAAAATAGACTCAAGATCTCATTCATCCACTGACTCACAGCTACCTAATGACTCCTAGATGACTTCCTTTATATATTTTTTATTACATTATCATGGTCCGCAAACCATGGGCGAAAATAAAAAAAACCCATCCCTTTACAAAATAAGGGGCTTTGACCTACCTAAAATCCCCTTTAACTCTTAATGTTCTACGTTATTTCCACTCTTCTCCTCAAAATGTGGAGAGTTTACAATATTACATCAAAATTGAGACAAAACGTAGTGTTATAGACATATTTGGGCACTGCAACCCCAATCACATGTCGATAAACCAAGGGCTCTTAAACCCCTAAAAGTGTTGTTTCATACCATAAAGGATCAAGGTCGGCTGATTACATCATTTTCCAGAAGTTCCACTTGAAAAACTACTCAGAACTGGTCAAAACTGACCCATACAGACTGCTCCATGCTTAGGGTGCAATGCATCTCACCTATTACACACGAGGGGTGCGATGCATGCTAAAAATGCCTTCTGTAGGGTGTGATGGGCGAGAGTAGACAAATGGAAAAGACAGTTTGCTAAGTGGAAACCTAGAGAATCTTCTAGAAACTTCTCATATGACACTTGCCTCTCTGAATTCAACTAGGGATGAGTAAGAGATCATGAAATCTCCAAGTGGAACCAATAACTATCAGTGAAATGACATTAATAAAAAACCCAGAAGCTAACTCACCCCCCTGCAAATATCTATATATGGATCCCTTATCCTAGAGATCCAAGAGGCAGGAATTTTGTAATTTGTAAGTGTTTTTGGTTTCTCTTTGAGACATTGCATTGTTGGGTGATCTTTCTTTTCATGAGGTGAAGAGGGCTTTCATGCTGGGAGGATGATGTTGGATCAGAAAGCTGGGTTGTAATCCTCTCTTCTACTTCTACTATCAATAAAGTTATTTGAGTTTTCCTCCATATGCTTGTGTATTTCTGAATTTTGTATTTGTGTATGCAATTGTATGGTTAATGTACTTCTGATTCTACATTGTTTATGGTATCATAGATCTCTATGCTTTGATGGTTTCTTGTTTCTTTGCCTCTACATGTGTTCTTTGAAGCAGGAGAAAGGAGTGGCAAGATATATCAAAAGAGAGAGGAAACAAGCAAGGAGCCGAGTGGAAGATTAAAGTTGGTGCTCTCTGCTTCTCTCTTATCTATCTTCCATAAATGAAAATGCAAGTTACTTTGAATTGTTTGTTTCTAAGATATCTACCTGTTTTAGTGGGACTAGCAGATCAAATAGACATTAGTTTTCCTGGAAACAAAATGGTGACTCCACTAGGGAGCAAATAGTTTGCTTGTTTGTTACTATTGTTTGCTTTATAAACTACAGACAGAGCCCGAAGTTAAGCCAACTAGCCTTCGAACTGATTTTTCTATGCAACTGCAAAGTAGATCAATGTTGCTTCAGTAAATCTCTAGGTTGGTTTATGAACTGAACATCTAACTTGCAAACATCCTAAGTGCCCTGGTGGTAGCTCAATAACCTCATAAGATCATACCCTTGTACTTTGTGTTTACTGTCTATCATAGCTTGGCTGAAATAACTGAACTTAGCTGCAAATTTTAAGCAAAAACCAAGCTCAGTTTCATTCCGTGGTCCATCACATTGTCTCTCATTGATAGTCTAGATGCATCGCACCTCTCGTGTGTTGCAGGTGAGATGCATCCCTGTTTCCCTTAAGGACAAGTGTGATGATTGAATGAGACTGTTTCTCTCTCTGGAATTTGGTTTTTTCTTCATTGTTTTCAGCTCTATTCAGTTTTGCTGTCTATGATCAGTATATCATTGTTGAAGCCTTATTCCTTTACATTATTCAGCCTCCATTGATAAGGAATTGTGAATGTTTTTTTTCATGTATTTTTAATCATTTACAGTCCTTCTTTGAAAAAGTAGCTTAATCGAATTTTCATGTTTTGATTCCAAAGTGTCATAACTGTCGTTTTGAGTCAAGAAGAAGAGTGGCATAAAGTCTTCCTCTTCTAGATAGTCGATTGCACTTTTGCCATTATATTTGATTTGAATTGTCAATATTTGGAGTGTCGAAAGCAGTTTTCCATTCGAAATTGAAAGTGTCATCTTATTCTTCCTTTCATTTTGAAAATAAATTGTTAAAGTGTTGCTTTGAAGAAAATAGTTTAGATCTATACTTAGTTTTCATTTTTGGCATTCACACATTAAGGAAGCGGAAAAACAAATACATGTGTGTGCATTTGCATTTAGACTGCATGCGGAAAATGATTTAGGAAAAGTGCATTTAGTGTGTGCTCTCTGCTCTCTGTTGAAAGAATCATACTTTTCTTTCCTTAGTAGCTAGGATTTTCATTGCTAAAAGAAAACAAACAACTATTTATCATTTTAGATTGCATATTTAGGAATTTTACATCTACATCACACGATGAACCTTGAAAGGCAAACTCCTTAGAAAAGATCAACTCTAAAATAAACCTTGATGAACATAAAAATGCTTTGGAACCTAACACACAACATATAGAAGTCTAGGCTAGAGATGTATTTCGGTGTCGTAAAACCTGGTAACTATCATTTTCATTGAAGGTTGAGTGATTCCTCCTCTTTGATATGACAAGTGCCAGTACAAACTTGTGCTCCCTGTACCGTCGAGTATATATTAGGAGACCACAATAGGCTCATATCCTTTATCCTTAGGAAGCCGTGTCTACCACCCTATCAATCACAATGCACTGAACATAGCATTCGAGAATATTGACTGCCATACGTAAAGTCCTTGGTAATTTCTCTTTAATTTACCACCAAGGTGTATATTGCAGTTTTTTGATTGGTTTGGTAATCCCTCTATCTAGACTTCCAGAATAGTCACTTTCGTTCCTTTTAGACTCCCTAAAAGAAAAGGTCCATCTGAGCACTTGTCACTTCAGGTTCATTAAAAATCGAAGGAAACTAGAGTCACCTTTAGCTTTTTCTCGACTCTTAAAATTGAAAAAGCAAGTTGTGTCAAAGCGTCATAAAATTCATTCAATTCAGAATCACAATTTCCCCTTTTTAATTTTGCGTTGATCAAGTAATCTGCAATCGTGGAAGAGAATCAATCAAAACCCCATCATTCATAGAGGCTAATGAGTCAATCGTCTTTGACTCTGAAAACGAAGCCATTCTGGGCCAAACGGTCTCATTTAACTGGGTCAAAATCTCCTGGTTTATTTGAAACTTGTGTTTTAACATCATCAGAGACTCCAGTTACTCCAATTATTTATGGTACCCCTACCTTTACAAAAGAAGTTTTGTAGTTACAAGAGGACATTAGAACTAATCCTAGTGTAAGGGTAAACACTTCTATTCTTGAACCAGCTCCATCTAGGGCTGATTCAGAAGGTGTCACCCCTCCAGTATCTGTCACTGCAGAAACTATACCTTCTTCGACACAGGAAACATTTTATGGACCTAACGGTCTACCTCTTCCACCTGGATTGATTGCTATAGAAGAGATTGTAGAGGATCTTCCATCCAGTACCCCATTGTATTTTGGAACTGGGATCCACCTATATCCTTTTGCTACAGAAGTTAGTTCTTTTAATCAACCTTCATCGCAAGTTCCTGTTGAATCGCTAGGAAATCTTTTGGATAGACTCAATATGTGTGAACAACTATCAACATCTAGGATTGTGTCATCTGATATAGCAGTAGCAGAGCCTCCTACTGCTACTCTAACAATGTTCACTAGTATACCATCTGTCCCAACTAGTTTTCAACCACTAGATGGAGTCCACCCAGGGGCTGTTTCGACAGCATGGTCTGTTCTTATTTGTTCATCCGAAATCTTATCAGGAATTTCTTATGTTGAGTCTCAGCAAATTGATCCTTCACATCAGTATCAATTTGGGCAGTCCAGTCTCCAAAGACCAATTTATCCTTTGAACACTAGATTTCCGCCATATGGGGGGCAATATGCTTTTTCATTGTTCCCTCTAGGAGAACAACCATATGAGAATTCACAACAAAATTTGGGTCAAACTGGAATTGCATCTAGTGGTTGGGTACCAATACTACCTCAACTACTAAGATTTGTATATTCAATGCAACCAAATCAACTTGTGTCAAACATTCGCACTACACCTGCTATTGTGACGGTGTCGCAAGTACAAGTGTTGCCTATTGTATGTCAACCTCAAGTCTCTAATGTCGTAATACAACAGCCTCTTGTCTCCACGACTCAATCACAACCGCGGATTAGTGGCTTCTTAACTAAAGCGACTCAGGCTCAAACGGGTACTATCACCCCTCATCTTGGTCAAACATCCAGTATTGGACAACAACAGATGGTCCAACAACCATGGCCAGTACAATACCAACAACCACAATTCTAGCAAGCTTACCAAGGACCTGAGTAACAAAGCTTTGCAAGTAATGGGAAACCGTATGTTCAAAACGGTTACCAACAATCATATTATAATGGTTATGCCCATCAACCTTATCAAAGTTATCAACATCAGATACATTATGCTGGTATGCAAAGACCCGCTGCTCAGGCGATCCTGTCTTATCCTGGGTACGCTTCGCCAAACCTGAATCAACACTTTCCCTTTGTAGCAACTCTAGAATTACCAGATTTGAACTGGTTAATGAATGATCCAATTGCCTACGCACCTTAGTGGCCAACAATTCCTCATAAACTTCCCTCAGATATTCCTAAATTCAATGGAAATTCGGGTGAAGATCCATCGAATCACGTAATGACCTTTCATTTGTGGTGTTCATCCAACACCCTCAATGATGATTCGATTATGCTTCGCCTTTTTCAGCGAATGCTAACTAGTCCGGTAGGGAAATGGTACATCGAATTGCCTAGAGCTTCATTCGATAACTTTAGCGCCCTTGCCACTACCTTTTTGACCCACTTTCAATTACCCATAAGGTACGAAACAGGAACAGAACTCCTTACCAATTTTAAGCAGACAACAACCACTCACATATCTGATCATATTCATGAGTGGTGACGTCGTTGTCGAATGGTAAAGACCTATATTCCTAATTAGCTTCTAGCTGAGTGGTTTATTAAGTAATTATTACCTTCTATTACAGAAGATGTGGCGAAAGGAGGAGTTGTCACTAAAGAGCAAGTCATTTCTCATGCATAATATTTAGACTTGATCTATACTTAGTCTGGCACGCTCTATGACAAAACTATTGATGCTCCTAGACTGGAATTTCCCATTCCTCCACCTCCTAAATCAAACAGGGACTCTCATGTCGGCGATGGTGTGATTGGTACCTCAAATACGCAGACCGCAAAGGCTCAAACCAGTAAAGCCCTTGCAGTTTCTAGCATAAAGGCAAATGAAAAACTTCCTGCCTCGGAGGTTAATGCTGTGTCATCTGACAAAGACAAAGAACTGAAGCAACTAGGGGGCAAGAAGAAAGGGAAAAACAAAAAGAAGAAACAGGAAGATTCACCTCCTAAAAAAATATTCTAAAAACCCTGCTGGGAAACAGAAACCTCGTTATCCATGTTTAATATGTAACGACGAGCATTTCACGAGAGATTGTCCACATCGAGCTGAGGTTGCAAAATTTTTAAAGAGTTCAACTACCTCGGCAGTGTTGACTGATCCGTTTCCAAACCCAGAAACTAACCTGGTTGCTACTAATCATGCTTCCAAATCCCAAGTGCTTATGTTATCCATCTCGTAACAGAAAAATGATGCTTTGATATCGACAAAAAACAAAGATTATGGGAATCCACAGTCATCGAACAACAAGGCTACAGATAAAGCCAGTAGTTCGATAACAACTTCGCCAGAAGTTGTTCCACCCATCATTCCTGAATTAACTATAAATCCACCTAAGGGAGTAGTACATAAATCAACATTTAATCCTCATGCCTTTGCAGCACATAATTATAATATAGTGAAGATCTGGCTCAATTTCCATCCACTATGTCGACACTTGAAGTACTACAGAATTTCCCCTCCCAAAAGCAAGCTCTGTTATCAGTAATAGGTGGGATTGACCCAGCAGATTCCAATCTTGTGGCCTTCAACCATAAAGGATACGAACCTCAGTTACCAGCCCAACTTGCTTTCCTTATACAGGTAAAAACCCTCAAAAAAACTATTCATCGAACAATTATTGATGAGGGGGAATCTACCTGTATTATTTCAATGAGTTGCTGGAAAAATTTAGGCTCACCACCCTTGTCACGATCATCAACGACATTACAAGCGTTCGATGGAAGAACATACATGCCATATGGGATTTTAAGTAACTTGAAAATTGAACTGGGGGGCAAGATATTAGAAATTGAAGTCGAGGTCATTGATGGAAACCTTGACTACAATATCCTACTGGGTAGGCCCTGGATTTATGCTATGGCTGCCATTGTGTCAACGTATTTTAGAAAGATTGCATTTCCCTTCCAAGGTGGAATTACAATCGTTGACCAACTAACCTTTCTCCCCAACAGTTCACAAGCTAATGGAAGCATTCCATTGATCCATGGAAGTTCTCATCACTTCAAAATGTCGAAGTAGGTCTCCTAAAAAACCCTTCATTAATGGGTACTTTTGCCCTCCCACCTCCAAGTAATCTGGTGGAAGTGGCCACAGTGGAAACCTGTCATATGATATCTTCTACATCATCAAAGATTAAGAAGAATTTTGAACATTTTGTTAGTATGGATCATCGCCAGGTGTTGCCTCCAAACCCCATAGAAATTTTGTAGCAATCAATTTTCTGGGCCTGGGCGGCAAACCCAAATCAACACTCATCGAGTGTTTGGAAAGATAGGTCTCTAGAATATGGCACCTCTTCACATCCTTGGTCTCGTATACATTATACAGACAAAGGAATCATTCAGTCAATGAGGATAGGAGAGACACTGTGGGAAGATTATCACCATCATTCCCACCTTCAAGATAACAATGAAGATTATTCAAGAAACCTTAATCATCCTTCAGTTTTCGATTTTCTATCAAATAATGTAAAATGAGGACCCCTGGAGCAAAATTCCAATCGAGTCTTTCACTTGATCTCATAAAAGAACCTTCATTCCATCCACTTGATAACCATGAGTAGTTTGGTGAATGTAATGAAGCTTGGGGGGCATGCACCTAGTTGTAAAGATAAGTTTCCTTGTAGGTTATGTGATTGGTCTATCATACCATTCACCATTGTCTATTCTGGACGAAGCCATCCTGCTTCACCACAGTGATTTCCATCTAGTTACAAGAGACTCTCCTTTTCATCATGCTCGGGGCATGCAAACCATCTGACCATATGTTGTCACATGGTTCAAGCTCATTAAAAAATAAACCAGGCTATGAGCAATGTTTCCGCAAGGTTCAAGCTCGTTAAAAAATAAACCCACCTACAAGCAATGTTTCCGAAAAGTTCAAGCTCGTTAAAAAATAAACCTAGCACTGAGCATAGTTTCTAAAGATTCAAGCTCATTAAAAAATGAATCCACCCTTGGTAAATAGCCTTTGTGATTGCATTGTTATTAGCCTTTTGAGCCTTGGTCGTGTTCTAACCGCCACGTCCACTCTTTTAGCCGATCATATGCCTCCACTTGATTGTTTACCCTTTTTAGGAACAACTGCGATGAGTAATTCTATTAGCCACCCTCTTTACACTGCCATGATTGAGAAGTTCCAAACTTACCTAGAACCAGTTGCTACCCAAAAACATCACTCATTCCTAAAAAACGAGTCTCTTTTAAGCTCTTTTTAGACTCGTAAAATATGAAAAGATTTCCGAGCTACTGGCCTTTCCAGCTCGTTAAAGTAAAGGGAAGCGCCATCCCTCCTCTACATTTAATATTTTTGGACCTAAGGGATCATTCCACAAAAATATTGAGTGCTTGTCTTTTTCAGCTCGCTAAAGTGATCAGAAAAGTCATCCCTTTTGTATTATTTTAATCTTTTTCAGACTCAAGGGATTATAAGATGAAAAAGAACTGCTGGAGTTTCCTTTTCGTCCCTTTTCAAACTCTCTAAAAATGAAAAGGACTGAGTTATCTTTGTCGTTAAAATCATTAAAACAATAGCGACAAACTTGTCCATATGGACAAGAGCGAGTTTCACTGTCGCTGGGCTCGCTAAAACATAGCGACAAGTTTGCCCGAAGGGAAAATTATAGAACAAGCATATGTTATCCTCCTCAATCTTGACAAAAATAAAGAGGTACTGGTCAGCAATGACTAGGGAAAAAGGGAAGAAAACTTGAAGAACTTCATTGCTAGCAGGTCGCTCTTGAACATGGCACTTTCACTCCATCACCATGATTGAGTCGGGTTGGGTTATTCCGTTCACCGGTCACATCACCATTTGTCTTCCGTACCATCCATTTTTGGGGTTAATGCTACCAATCCATTTCAGTGTTACCGATATGTTCAAGAGAAGTCACTCTAGAATTCACCAACCCAGCTAACTCCTCATCCACTGCAATACCTTCACTCTCCATTTTTCATGACTGTCATTCCTGAACCTTGTATCATCAAATTGTTTGCACCTCCAAAAAATAATTTACTTCATTTCATGTCGTAGATGTTGGATTCATTAAGCCCCTTCTACGATGGGTCACTTCTTGTCTACATCAGCTCATTATCCAAGAAGTTGACTTAGGAACAACCCTTTCAGTACTTTGATGCTTGCATGCCTCAATGGAAAGTTTCTCACTTCCGGCGACAAGTTTACATCAATGGCCTTCGACCAAAATATTTTGCGTGGTGTTTGACATCGACTCATATATTCACACCATGTGAATTGTATTGTAGTACCTTGAGGGTCATTATCATCATCAGTGATTCCTCTCGCACCTGTTAATAGCTTACATCATTGGCTGGTAATTAGGCAATGTCTTTCCATGCTCGACTTCAGAACATCTTTTCACATGGATAGACTTGTATATCGGGCGAAGATTGAACGAGTTTTAAGACCCCAGATCTAGTTTCATCCATCCAGGCTGATATATTCAGGAAAACAAAGACATCAAATGTACTCCATAGCTGCACAGATGATCATCCAAGCTAAGGATGATGTCTCTACAAGAATCACTAGTCTGCAACAACAGACGATTGTCTGTCCTATGTACATGAAAATGAATTTATAAAGTTGAGCATGGGAATGCCCACCTCAGCTAGATCATGAAAATAATATGAAGATAATGTATTGTATTGAATCTTATTACAGGTCACCTTCCAGTTCGAAAAACCTTGGATCCTCATGATAAAGCATTTCACCCGACATCAGAAGATTTACGACCTCATGCTTTAGGGGGCAACTGTTATACACATATTTGGGCACTACAACCCCAATCACATATGTCGATAAACCAAGGGCTCTTAAACCCCTAAAAGTGTTGTTTCATGCCCTAAAGGATCAAGGTGAGCTGATTACATCATTTCCCATAAGTTCCACTTGAAAAACTACTCAGAACTGGTCAAAATTGACCCATACATATTTCTCCATGCTTAGGGTGTGATGCATCTCACCTATTACACATGAGGAGTGCGATGCATACTGAAAAGGCCTTCTATAGGGTGCGATGGGCGAGAGCAAACAAATGGCAGAGACAGTTTGCAAAGTGGAAACCCAGAGAATCTTCTAGAAACTTCTCATATGAAACTTGCCTCTCTGAATTCGCCCAGGGATGAGTAAGAGATCATGAAATCTCCAAGTGGAACCAAGAACTATTAGTGAAATGAACACTAATAAAAAACCCAAAAGTTGACTCACCCCCCCCACAAATATCTATATCTATATCTATATATATATAGTATAATATATATATATATATATATATATATAATATATATATATATATATATATATATATATATATATATTATATATTATATATATTGGATCCCTCATCCTAGAGATCCAAGAGGTGGGAATTTTGTAATTTGTAAGGAAGTGTTGTTGGTTTCTCTTTGAGACATTGTATTGTTGGGTGATCTTGATTTTCATGAGGTGAAGAGGGCTTTCATGCTGGGGGGATGATGTTGGATCAGACAACTGGGTTGTAATCCTCTCTTCTACTTCTACTATCAATAAAGTTATTTGAGTTTTCCTCCATATACTTGTGTATTTATGAATTTTGTATATGTGTATGCAATTGTATGGTTAATGTACTTCTGATTCTACATTGTTTATGGTATCATAGATCTCTATGTTTTGATGGTTTCTTGTTGCTTTGCCTCTACAGGTGTTCTTTGAAGCGGGACAAGTGAGAAAGGAGTGGTAAGCTCTATCAAAGGAGAGAGGAAACAAGCAAGGAGCCAAGCAAAAGATTAAGGTTGGTGCTCTTTTCTTCTCTCTTATCTATCTTCCATAAAGGAAAACGCAAGTTACTTTGAATTGTTTGTTTCTAAGATAGCTACCCATATTAGTGGGACTAGCAGATCAAATAGACACTAGCTTTCCTTGAAACACTTAGTCCTAAGGGTCCCCATCCCAACAGGCCCCCAACTCAAAGACGTGACTTGCCTCGAGTCACTCTACTGGCACATCCTCGATGCGTGATTTAAGGCTGCTAAACTTTTTCTTCAAGGCTTGAAGCTTTGTTGTGCACTTCTCGACGGCCTACCGAACATCCTCGACCAACTTCTTAGTAGTTGGTCCCTTTACTACTAAGCCAATGGTCCTTTGTGTCTGTTGCATATCCTTCAGTTTACTCTCTACAGCCTAAGATATTTGACTAACTTCGTCATCCCAAGGTTGTATTCTTGCTGTAATGATGGATGCTATGTATGGCAGCTCATCTATCTGAGTTTGAATATCCTTCGCTTCCTGGATTCTGGTGAACCATTCCACAGGTGCTAAGGTCTGTGTTGATGCCCTAATTTCATCGAACTACTGCTATTTGTCTCTTATGTCAGCTTCAATATTTTTCACATGTGGGTCCTCCTACAATGAGGCCCACATCTCCATGGTGTTCTCAAAAATATGGTTGCATTCCTTAACTGCATTTCCTAGTACGTACATGTCTGCATTAATAGCAGCCGTGGCTACTATCGAACTTCTGGAGGTGTGGTTGGTTGTAGCTTCATCTGCAGCTCTGCAACCTACATATGCATCTCAAAATTTATTCGTTCAACCTCTGCTTTGGATTCCTTTACCATGACTTTCAACTTGTGGATCTTCTCTTTGAAAGTTGCTTCTGTCTGTATGAATATTTCTGGCAGCTCAATGCAATTTTGGGTGATGGCATCCTCCATCTCCTGCCTACGTGTAGCGGATGCATCCCTATCCTGGATGGCCCTGATAGCTTCATCACCTAACTGCTCATTGTGGATCTTGGTGTCTTTGATTACAAAGAGTGCCCGTTCTTCCTGGATTTTCAATTTGGCATATACTCCCTGGTGGATTTCATGTAATGCTTGAATGGGTAGCGCTGCTAAGTTCAACTTTGAATTCCTCCCATATGGCATTGTTGCTTGATCTGCTTGATAGTAAAACATAGAAACCCTCCTAGAATGGGCACTGTGTTGACCTCTATAGTCACCACCAACGTTAGAGGTAATGTTGGTGTCACACTTGTTGTTCCCATGCCCACTTGATTCTCGCTTTCCAGAACCACACTCACTTGAATCACGCTTTCTTGTACCTGTAGCTCTTTGAGGCCCTGTTGGACCTGTGTTAGTATTCACTTGTACTGATCCTCTGTATGTCACAAATGTTTGGTTTGGAGCCTAATTATCTTGTTTATTCAAAGGTATCACCGCATTAGAACCCAGTTCGTAATGTGGCAGTGACGCCACCCATAATATTTGCACTACAATGGGGGTCAAGGGAGGGGCAGTTGCGATCTTTGGGAGTCCCTCCATGGCGGGGAATCAAAGGCAACGCCCCCTGTTGTGGGATAAAATCCCCTAGGGTCTTGGGTGAATACCCTAGCAGACTGAAAGTTATATATGCAAAGAAACACACATTCCATGCAATCATAATGCTACTATAAGCAAACTCTACAATAGGGGGCGTACCTGAGGTCCTACATTTGAGAAGAGCCTTCCAGGGTCCAAACCCTTCTTGGAGTTCCTTTGCTCCTTTGACCTGCAAAACAATCAACTCAAGAAAGTACAACAATATATGGACTAAACATCATAAAGAAACCATCTTCATATTATAAGGAAAGGTAGTTAGTTATGCAATTAAACAACTGATCACATATGAATCATAACATGAATATCTTAACATGAAGAAGATTTATATCAGGAACAAAGACATGTGTTTATTTTATTATAGAAAAAGAAAGTACAGAAAAGGAACAATTTCACCTAAGTCATCCTTTCGTAGGCTCCAAGCGGAACCGTCTCCCGGATTCGTCTAGTCTCAAGCCTTTAACAAACTCCTTCCATGACTTACTCCATGATCTCTCAAGTAGTATGAAATCATCAACACACACAAGGAAACAAGGGTTTCCTGTAGGATGGGGGAAGTGCATAAGGCACAAGGATCTTCAGACCTGGTCAAGGAAATCTCAACATATCAATCTTTCTCTCTCTTCTCTCCTCCCTTTGGCCTTCCCATAGAAGCCTTTTTATACTTCTCCCAAAGTAGTTTTTTAGTTGGGAATTCATTGGGAACAGTTGGGCCACGGGCACTAACAGGTGATCAACAGGTAAAACCCGTGATCTCCACCTGAAATTAAGGTGATTTATTATTTTTTAAGTGTTTTTATACATATATGTGGGTTGGGTATACACATACCCACGTATACACGCGTTTAGCTCTGGGCAATGTCATGTATAGGGAAAAAACACTGTTTTTTTTTAATTTGGGACCAAGTCTGGAAGGAGGGGTTTCCCTAGGCCATGAGTGCAGCATCACAAACCTCAAGAGTGAGATTTGGAGCTATAACAGATGCCCCCTAATATATGAGGTCAGAAGGGGTACATGATGGCCGAAATGTATTAAGCAAGTTCATGGAAAGGGAATCTATCGAAGAATGAGAAGGACTGCACCAGAATTCAGCCTTCTAAGCCACAAAAGGAGATCAAAAAGAAACATTGTCTGAGGCAGGCATACCCATGCTCAAAGAAAATACAACATGTCCACATATCAAGTACAAGTGGATCCACCAAGTATACAAGTATAAATGAATGGAAAATGCATAATGGATCATCTGATCATGATCAAACAAGTACATGTCTGAATGTCACATATAATAATGTCAATTATGCTAAAAGATGAAGCAGATCACTGATATCAAAGACTGATCCCAAAAAGTACCAACTGAACATGATGGAATAACATGGTACTACACTGCAAACTCAGGTGCCAGCATATAAAATGTCGCCACAAATGACTGCAACATATAAGGTGAAGTGGTATCTACTAACAGCAACATGAGCAACTGTCAAGTGACCCAAAGAATGTTGATACAACCTGAGGTCTTCACTGACCACCGTGGTACATTTCTACAGCATGGGAATAAATGATTTGAAGTCGACCATGTGAGAAATTGTTTGATTACCGGTCATTGATGTATACCGTTAACAAATGTGAGACTACTCACGGATAATGATAATGAGCGTCGAGGTACCCAGTACAAACCAACAAGTATGAATAGATGAGCTGGAGTCGAACACCTATAAGAATCTATCGATCAGGAGATAATGATGGTTTCCCACTGTCGATAGCGAAGGATCTGCCACTAATGACAGCAAACCCCAAGGTACTGCCAAATGAACTCTAGATCTTTGCCCTAGAGCAATGAGTCGAAGTCGATAGAGAAAGATCCGCTAGAAGGAAGGCATTAAGGCATCCTCCATCAATCTAGCGCGAGTGTAACTTGTAGGCCAATAATGTGGAAGGAATCGGATGAAAAGGATGTAGTAACCCAACCGAAGTACGTTTCTGGCGTACACAAGATGTGTCTAGCGCACAGCAGAAACCCTTTGAACCAACCAATAATGAAAGCTGACACAGAGGCGAGGTATCCACCAATTGGGTCAAATGGAAACCAAGGTACTGCATGAATCCCAATGTGTGATAATGTAAGCTGATGTAGAACACAAGGGAAACCACTCAGTCAAAGACCCATGATACTGATCGATGTTGAGCACAAGGTGACCTATCAATAATGAAAATAGGGCCAGGGTGCAGCTCTAGGCCTGTCCTCAAAGCAAGATGTCATCGTCAATAAGGACAAGACCCTCCAGCAAGAAGTCAATGGAGACCTTCTCAAACCGGCACGAGTAAAGGACCAATAAAACTGATGTGATGATAGACATAGCACTGACAACCAAGGATGGCCGACTGAAAATAAGTCAAGAGACACCTCAGAGAGGCCGACTCAGGATAACTTCCCTTGAACAAAAGCACAACTCAATGTGACTATGTGGCAACATATGATGACTCTGTATAAGCTCGTTGCGCAGGAGGCACAATTGAACCCTCCATATGATTGGAAGAGATAACCAATCGGGGGAGAACTGACTCAAAAACAAGGTTAAGGCATACCTAAGTCAAACTAAATCCCACCCAAGAGGAGGAGACTTTGTTTCGAGTGCTTTTTTCAAGGGCAACACAACTGACTCTAGCTGCCAACAATAAATGGAAATACTGTCTCGTTCCCGCTCTTTTTGAAATATATAATTTTTTGGTCTTTTTCTTTAAAGCTAGAAAAAGAATAAAAGAATGATATAGTACAGTGGAAAGAATGAGTGTCAGCAAAGTAGACAATCTAGTTCCTGGGATTGGATCATTACTATGCTCAATGCAGTGAGGCGAAAACTGGCCAGAGACACTCAAAGGTGTGTTCCTTCCACGGGTCAAGGTGTGTTAAGCTGCAGAGGTCATAGGTATGCAAGTTTGATTTTGCAGTCGTCATGGTCAAAAGTTGGCTTAAACATGAGTCCAAGTGAAGCCGGCTTAAGGCCAAAAGGTGCAGATAGTCAAAATACAATGCAATAGTACAACTCAACACAAAGGAGCCTCTAGGGTATAAGGCCAGAACAAAACGAAGAAGCAAAGAGAAATGAGTCTTCATCGTATAAGTCATGGCGGGACTACAGAGGACTCCCGAGCCTACTCAAATTGGAGCAGCATGGGCAACAAATGTCAGTGAGGTGCTAACTAGGATGCCCATGTAAAGGATGGCTCTACCATCGTGTCATGATTTAAAGAATCGGCGAGTGAAGATGGTTTATGAACCATAACACGATGGGATCGACCCTATGGCAAGTGTATCGATAGATGGAGGCTAGTATGCATGATGCAACAGAAAATATGGCTTCCCTAGCCTATATGCAAGTGAGAAAATGATACCTGCCATGACGGGTCAGCAGTCATGGAACCATCTCGAAACTGTTGAAAACATCCAAAATGTCCTGAAAATCAAACCATTCTCGACATTCCAAGCTCCCAAGTTAAAAGTTACATGAGACCAAATAAAATCAAGTTTTGAAAAAATTTGACATTTTCAAAGCTTATAAAAAGGTTTTTTGGACTCACCATTTTCACCATTTGAGTTTGAGAGCAAAGAATTGGAGCAAAAGGAGCTAACTTGCCATACGCCAAATTCAACCGTTCAACTT
The DNA here is from genome assembly GCA_000404065.3 of Pinus taeda. NCBI lineage: Eukaryota > Viridiplantae > Streptophyta > Pinopsida > Pinales > Pinaceae > Pinus > Pinus taeda. The sequence goes on along the minus strand of APFE030481407.1, from coordinate 79,101 downwards.
CCTCCAAAATCTCCAGGTAACCCTCATTCTTAAATTGTAATTGATTGTGATTAGTTTTAGAAGTTTTAATTAATGTTTTACCATTGAGTTTATTCCCAAAATTTTCTTCGCGGCGTATACGCGGGTTGGTAATATGCAACCCATGTGCACATGGGCCCTACACGCGACTGTTTGTAAAGGGGACCCGCGTATACACTGCAGACATTTCAAACAAAAAACTAATGGGTGAAATTGATTTTTCCTTCAGGATGACAATCACCTGGCGAGAAAGAGAGCATATTGTAGTAGATGAAGAAGTTATGAACAGTCCAGAGGCTTTGGATGCATTACGGGGATGTGGTTTGCTTAAGTTCTTCAAATTACCAAATATGAAAGCAAACACACGTCTGCTCGAGATACTTCTTGATTACTGAAACATCGAGGAGGATGTTTTTATGATCGACTAGATGCCACTCAGGATAGAAGTGGAAGATATCTATTTCATTACAGGCCTTTCTCGAAGGGGAGAGGTAGTACATTCCCAAGGGAGAACATGGAGCAGTCTCTCGATCGAGGACTACGTACAGATACATTGCCTGGGACATCCGAAGAAAGTCGGAAGTCAGATTTCCATCACACATGTGGCGAGTCTACAATTGAGGATAAACTTGTTCATCATAGCTCGAGTGAATGGATCTGCTTCTCTGCATCAGGCATCACGGCTAAACATGAGCGTGGCAGTTGACTGTCTCACAACAATGTTTGATTGGTGTACTCCTCTTCTGGCTAGCATGAAAAGCCAACTCACTTCTATCAAGAGAGGACAGACCAAAAACTTCGGCTATGGGACTATTTTGTGCTCTTTCTTCTTCTTCGAGAGTCCCTGCACTTCATCCCAGAGTACCAGTTTCAATCAGCGCCCCACGAGATCCTCGAATGGGCAGGTGGGTTGACCTAATGAAACATCTGGGAGGTGGGGAGGTCCCACAGACTGCTTTCGACGACGACTTCTTTTCCTGGTGGGATCAGAAGATCATCGCCATTGATGACTACCCCTATGCCGGATTGGATTTCCGAGGAGATCTTGATCTAGCATTACCACCGACTGCAGCATGGGGTGACATTGGTAAGTGATTTTTGATTTTATGATTTTTTTTATTTTTCAAATATAATAATGAACTTTGAAAATATTTTTGATAGGATTCAAATGACTAATATAATGATCATGTTCCAGATATTGGGCCTGTACAACCAGATGAGTTCCCACGACACAAGCGTCGCGGCCAAGGGGCCGAAGAGGCGGCTGCAGCCACGGAACGAACTCTACACACAATTCAACGGCATTTGGTGAGGCTAACCCACCGAGTGCCGATGGCGGTAGTAGAAGACCTTCCTATAGAGATGCAACGTCATGTGGTTGGCATGCCACGTGACTGGGTCCACACTTTTAGGCGTGTAGCTAATGCAGTAGTTGCCTACTTAGCTGCTCATCCTGAGCCGGGGAATCAGACATAGTGGACATGATTATGGGCATTTGAGTCCCAATTTTGTATATTTTTTAACAGACTTATGTACACTCGAGACACTTTATGATATGTATATATAGTTTGACTTTTTGATGCTTAATTTATTGTGATGAATGATTGATGTGCCAGTCTAATGCTTGATTAGCGATAGAATCAACTAACCACTTATGAGATCTTGGAATATACAAATAATTAATATAAGTAAATGATCTTTACAACAACCTCACCCTTAAATACTGGCGATATAAACATGGATCCCTTACCCGATAAATGTTATTTAATTGTGCACTATCAGTTGTGAATCAAGATAAACTACCAATAAGTCGATTTCATGAGAAATTGCCTCAGATAGTAAATTAATGACGACAGTATGCTCAGCCATATTGTTTGAAGTGGGACCGATGCATACTCCCCTTGATACCATCAATTGACCAGTTGGATAATACAGTGCACAAGCTGCGGAAGCGAGATTTCGAGTGTGCCGACTAGCACCATCGGCGAATCCAAAATAGACCAAGTCATCCATCAACACCTACCAAAGCAGACCAAAAAGTGTTGATATCACAAACTCTCGACAAAATATGCACAAATATACATAATTTACAAAGAAGCCATTGCCTAGCTGCTACTTAAGAAAAGTACTTCTTAAGGTAGAACCCATTTCGGGGTTTCACCAATTTGTTTCCTTTAAAATTGATTAACTCATACGACCCTTTTATTAAAACTCATTTAATTATGAAGGGACCGTACCACATAGGTTTGAATTTTCCTGCCCCCAAAGTGTCCTTATCTTGGTCATAGACCAAGACAAGGTCACCTTCAGAAAAGACACAAGCATGGATAGCTTTACAATACTGGGTTTTAACCCTTTTCTTATGAGCCTCATTGACTGTGGCTGCATCTCGACGCTGCTCATCAAGATGTTCCAAGTGAAGGAGGTGCTATTCGAGACGAGAGGTCTCTGGAAGGAGCTCAATAGCTAACTTACGAGATGGAATTTCACATTCGACAGGAAAGATAGATTCCAACCCATAAACTAACTTAAAAGGTGTAAAACCTGTAGCAGTCTTGACGGAGGTTCGGTATGCCCATAGAGCTGGATACAACATAAGATGCCAATTGGATCTATTTTTATCAATTTTCCTTTGTAGGATCATCTTAAGAGTTTTGTTTACTACCTCGACCTATCCATTGGCCTGAGGATAATAAGGAGATGAATGTTCCTGCCGGAAACCTAGTTTGAGAGCCAATTCGAACATTAGTTGATTCTGGAAATGAGTGCCATGGTCAGTGACAATCTCTCTTGGGATACCGAACCTTGAGATAATCTTATTAAAAAGGAACAATGCTGCTATCTCACTATCGCTTTTATAAGTGGGCATGGCCTCGGCCCACTTCATGAAGTAGTCGACGACCACGATAATATACTTGTGATTCGCTGTTGAAGGCAGATGACAAGTCGTAAAATCAATACCCCACTTAGTAAAGGGACCGACAGTGACAACGGGAAAAAGAGGAGCTGGACGTGCACGCATATTCCGTGTATAAACTTGGCACGGGTGACAGTGTTTGACCACTTCAACACAATCTTTGAAGAGCGAAGGCCAAAAATAGCCGGCACGCAAGATACGCTGAGTTGTAGCAAGCCCTGATAGATGACCACCACAAGCTCCACTGTGGCAATCATTTAGCACAGACTCTGCCTCCTCTAAGGTTAAACAGCACCAAAGGATTGAATCAACCCCCCTATGATATAATGTGTCACCAATGATGACATAATTTTTAGCGAGGTGACGTAATTTGCGACATTATCCTTAAAGAAACCAGAGGGAAACCTCGAAGTCTGGAGCTAAACAATGATATCTCCATACCAAGGGTCAAGTGAAGAGATGAGGAATAAATGTTCGTCGAGAAAACTTTCCTCATAAACAGTATCCTCTCCACAAGGCAGCTCAGAAATTAGCTCGGCAAAAACCATAGATTTCTTGGACTTAGCAGACAAGAAATTGAGATCAAATTATTGTAGAATGACAATCCATCAATTATATTTGCCCCCAATCACTCGCCTACTGAGGAAAAACTGAAACGGATTGACTGCTGCCAAGAAAAAAGTTTTACGTAGCAGAATATAATGATGGAGCCACTGGACAGCGTGGACAACTACCAAGGCCAACTTCTCAACTGGAGAATAGCGAAGTTCAGGACCTATCAAGCCTCGACTCAAGTAATAAATCACATGCTCTGTGAGAGCATCATCTTCCTGAACGAGAACCATACCAATGGTTGATTCTGCTGCAGCGAGATATAAAAGGAAGTCCCTACCATAATCCAGTGGACTCAAAAGCGGGCCAGAGACTAATGCCTTTTTCAAAGCATCAAACGGCGCTACGCAAAGTCGTCCCACACGAATGGAACCTGTTTGCGAAGCAAACACATAAACCCTTTTGTGATCTCAGCATAGTTCGCTATAAACCATCTTAAGAAATTAGACTTCCCTTGAAGACTTTGAAGTTGTCGAATAGAGGACGGGGGAGGCAACTGGACTATCGCCTCTACCTTTAATGGATCAACTCTAATCCCTTGATTTGACACGATGAACCCTAACAACCGACCAGACGTAACCTCGAAAATGAACTTGTTTGGATTCAACCAGATTTTATAAAAATGACATCGCTCAAAAACCATTCAAAGGTGACTGGGATGATTAGTTATTTTTCGAGAACGAGCAGCGAGATCGTCCAAGTATGCTTCGATGATATGTTTGATGTCGTGGAAAGCATATGACATGGCCTGCTGGAAAGTGGCTCTAGCATTTTTGAGACCAAACGACATCTTTCTGTATGCAAAGGTGCCCCAGGGACATATAAAAGCCATCTTATGTTGATCTTCAGGATGGATAAAAATTTTATTATAACCAGAAAAACCGTCCATGAAGGAAAAAATCTCATTACCCACACACTCATCAATAATCTGATCAATGAATGGTGTGGGGTAATTATCTTTCAGACAAGCTTTGTTTAAGTCCCTAAATTTGATGCATACTCAGGTTGTTCCTTTCTTTTTATCTACAGGGACTGGATTAGAAACCCAATCGGTAAGAGGAACAGGGTATATAAAACCCACCTTGAGCAACTTCTCTACTTCGGCTTTAATGGTTGCCCCTTTCCTAGGATTAACCGGTCGAATTCTTTGACAAACCGGCTTAGCGTTTTCATATGTCTTGATCTCATGCTGAACTATAGAAGGATCAATGCCAGGAATTTCGTCATAAGACCAAGCAAATACATCTCGAAATTCTTTGAAAAGGTCGGTGTAAATTTGGACCTCTTCAGGGGAACATTCAATTCCGATGAAGAGATTCTCAATCACGTTAGGGTCCCTAGAGATGTTTATAGGCATTGTTTCTGAGATCACCGACATATTACCTTCGGCACGAAAGTGTGCTGGAGCCAAAGGATTCGATATCTTACAAACATCGCTAGTGAATAGCTTGGAGAACCTAGCTTCCACTTCCTGCAATGGAGGAAGGACATATGAACGATGGTGTAAGTCTTCCCAAGGTCGATCTACACCCATCATCACTTCGAGGATTGCTTCTTCAGAAGGTATAACCGTATCTAAGCAATCCAAAGCGGAGGTGGAATCAAAGGCCTAAGCCGGGGCCACATAACCCTCAAACTCCTCTTTGGAACAAGGAGCAGAGTGTTCTTCTGCGGAGTTAATGATAGACTAATATCTAAGCTCAGTCGTAGACATCGAGGATGCCATTCCATTTACTTGTCCTTCAGCTAATGTGGTCATAGGTGAAGGCAAGGTCCAAGGGTCCGAACAATAATGAGTTCGGAAGAACCCTTCTCGAGGAGACTCCTTGGATGGTGAAACGACATTGATTCGAGCGATAGGAGAGGGAAACTCAAAGGTACCCATCAACGAGGAATACATCCCAACTCCTATATTCTCCATAGGCGAGCGAGAGTTATCCACTAAGGGGACAGTAGAGTCAGAAGTTGCTTGAGGATCAACTGGACAATAATCCAATTGATCCACCTTAACGATTTTCCCTTCATGAGGAAAGCAGATGACACGAAATAGAGTCGAAACAACAACATCCATCTCATATACCCAATTCCTTCCTAAGAGGAGATTATAGTCTAGGTTAGCACCTATGAACTCTACTTCAACATTGACGACCTTTCCTCCAACACATATAGGAAAGGCTAGGATAATCCCATGCAGCTTGTGAGAATGCCCATCAAACGCAGTCAGAAGGGTAGGTGAAGGAACAACCAAAGGAGATCCAATGGCCTTCCAACAAGACATCGACATCATGCATGTGGAAGATCCCTCATCAATAACGGTGCGAAAAATATTAATCTTTCGGTATGTAGACTTTATATGGAAAGCCATGTGATGAGGGAGTCACTTTTTGACATTTAACATGTCAAAAGTGAGCACTAAAGAATTGGTTGGATCAACTGCCCCAATTCCCGAGAGTAAAGCACTTCGTTGAGCCAGACACGACTGGAGAATCTCTAAAGCGGACATGGCGCATGGACTTTGGTCCAGATCTTCCACAATGGAATAATTCTGGGTGGCCTTAGCATTAGGATTGACAGTCGCGTGTTTAGCGGAACCTTTCGGTATCGGTGGTATAGTCTCAACAGGGGGTTGCTCAATATGAAGGTCGGTATTTCCGGGAGCAGTTTTGTCCTTGGAAGTTTCATCTTCACCGTAATCATGTGACCGAGTAGCCACATGTACATTAGAACCCATCATGAAAATGTTTGATGATTTTTCCCCTTCCTAGCTGCCCCCTGAGGAGGTACCAGGATTTGAACTCGCGACAACAAGCAATTGCTTCCCTTGGGGAAAAGGGTTGGTTAACATAGCTTGAGAACTAGAAGCCCCTTGCTGCCTTGACAAGCGCTGAGCATCCTGAATCTTCGGGCAAAGATGAGTTAAATGGTCTCCACTACACAACTTTCATGGAAACTTGACTTTCTTTTTAGACTCATTTCTACCCCCACCAGTATTATTGCCGGATTTATTTATGTCAGCCTTCCCATCCTGATTCTTTTTCTTACCTCGTCCTTTCTTTTCCCATTGGAGTTTTGATTTCCTTTGGGGTTATCAGATTGGATGGCATTTATCGAAGAGGGTTGGGAAGACAAAGTAGTAGATTATGTTTCTTGGTTGTTTGAAGCAGTTTGCAATGACAACTGCTGCAATTGGCTCAACAAGTTCACCGCATTCATGTCTACCGATCCAACGATACCATCCCCATGAGGACCTGGCTTCAACTTGGCTATATCAACCTTCGACCCAAGAGCATCTGGCAAGTATTTTTGTAGGATCCCAGACTGAGAGTAGATCAATTCTAATTGTTGGGCCCTAAAAATAGCTTGCTCCTCAGAGTAAACTACGGACATCGAGACATCCTTAGAGATCTCAGGTTGTAAAGATTTCAAAAACCATTCGAGATGGTACTCCGGAGGGATTTTGGCTTTAATGAGCCTCTTTCTCCGTCTCCATTCCTGAATATGGTCAGAAATGTGAGTTGTCGTGTCCTGATGAAAATTGGCCAGAAGTTCAGTTTCGGCATCATAATGGACAGGCAACTGGAAATGATTTAAGAAAATATTAGCTAAGTCGGCAAAAGATGTAAAGCTTCCCCCTGACAACTCTATATACCATTTGGTCACATTACCAGTCAAGGTGTGCTGAAAAATTCTCAACCTAACTGAATCATCAATAAGGGAGTTCGATGAGCACCACAAATGGAATGTGGTCACATGGTTGCCCGGGTCCTCATCACTCTTCCCTTCAAATTTAGGAATGTCCAAAGGAAGTTTGGTTGGGACTGGAGGCCAAGCTGGATTATATTTGATTGGATTGTTTCTTAACTTTGTGAGGTCTGGCAAGTTCAAAGTTGCAAGAAACGGAAGCCTAGGAGGACCTTGGGGGTTCCACCCAGACTGGGCAGAACTCCCAAAGTTCTGAAAAGATGGGCCTGGATTTTGGAAGGCACCAGGCTACCCGAAGTAACCTACAGAACCAGCTGAACCAAAAGGCATGCCTTGTGATCCACCATAACTCGAAGTTTGACCAACTCCAGCCGCAAAACCTCCATAACCAGCGAAGCTTCCTCCTAAAGGATTATAAGGAGAAGACAACCCCTGATAAGGATCCAAGCAGAGGCTAGGGGAGGAATACTTCAGAATGAACTAATCGTGGAGTATGGCCTATTCCCTTGTTGGCTAAGAAACGAATTCCTAGTTCCCATACTACTAACTGAGGGGCTAGTCCAACCTTGAAACTACCTTGTCCTAAAGAAGAGAAAGGCATAGATCCAATTGTTGCATTGGAATGTGGTATATGACCACTTCCAAAAGGAAAACCCTGGAATGAAGCCGATCCACCCATCATGGATGTGGCGACACTAAACGGAACTGATGGAATACCCTGTGAATGGATCCCAAATGGGAAAAATCCAGAACTAAAAGCATTGGTTTGGAAGTTTCCACTCGTAGAAGGAATGGAGGTAGTCCCAACTAAAGACGTGCTAGCAAAAGACATGAATAAAGAAGTGGAGGGGATGGAAATAGTTCATCCCCCTTGTACAGATATTAGATTCTGCATAGTCATAGCACTTGTAATAGAGGCCATGCTTCCAGTAGTGGTCATCGATGGTAAGTACGTTATGTGACCTGGACTTGATGGTCTATGCGTTGGAGACCCAACGTATTGTAACACTTCCGGATGACTAGGAGGTAAGGGAGAATTCGGAGCCGCTAACGACTCTGAGAGTTCTTCTACCTCTACGTTATCTTGCGTCCAAAAGAGAACTCGAGAAAGTCCAACAGTACTTCTCTCTTGTCCTGTGGAAGTACCAGGTCCATCTTGAGCACTGATGACCCCAAGGGGAGGATCAATCCCCGATGCGTCAGCTGCCATGGGACGAAACCCACCGACAATATTACCTCTGCACCTTCTGGGTGAAGGATCTGAACTTGGTGGTGAAAGACCATGAAGTCTTTGAGACCGTCTAGGCAATCGGTCAGCCACTTTGAATTTTTTGTTAAGATCTAACTAAAGACTCAAAAAATTGAAAGCTAGGCCAACTAGGAGCACAGAGCACACACTATAAAGTCCCTAAAAATATCAGCCAGTCAAACAACTTCCAAGTATTTCCGCTCCGGGTGATTAGGACTGGACACCAAAATACGAGAAAGTGAAGTAAGGGGCCTTCTGAAGATAGTCTGGGATAATGATAGCCCAGTCCTATCAGCGAAGGTAACAGAGGAAGTTACGCTGACCTCCTAACAACAGCCTGCAGCGGTGCAAGCCCCCAAGCTTCGCAAGGGTGCCCTCAAGTAGTACCGTTGAGAGTGATACAATGTCGACCTCAGGTGCCACGGGATTCCCCTCCACAGCCACCTATGTAGATCCCTAGGAGTAGCAACTAAGGTTACCAACTTGTATCAGAAGCCAGGCGGAACAGTCGTGAGGTAAGTTCGGACAAGTAGGAGAGGGGGTATCTCTCTTCCCTGTCTTTACAGACCCTCGTGCTTAACTCCCAGATCCGGAGCTTTCCTGGTATTCCTAACGCTATTGGAATTTTACTCACTATTCAGACTCCTATGTTTGACGGTTTAAAATGGCCTTGGAGAGTTAACTCTCCACACACCTAATCCAAGGCCCTAAAATATCCTAAAACTTGTTGATGTATCTATCTCGACAAATATAAAGTTCTAGTATATTTTAAATTAGCACTAGATTTTAATGGGCTATTATTTAAGTCAAGGGATGATGGAAGTGAAACAGGTGGTGTTTTGATGCAAAAGAAATTAATAAAACCAAACTACATGCAAATGCACTTGTTTTTCGATGAAAAGCAATTTCTATAAGGTTCAGAGGAACTTCAAATAAAAGTACAACTTTTTTCTTTTCTTTTCAAACTTCACACTCACAAAAGCTAACAAAACTATAAATGCCTAGAAAGATGCACAAACTAATCCTAATGCAACAAATACATGCCGATGCAAAATTCAAAAACTACTCTTAAATCAAAAGATGAAAGTTGCTTGTTTATCAATTTTAGATTTGCTACTTAAATGTTTAGATGGAATATAAGTTTTTGTTGCTTATTTCGTCTAAGCACTAAAAGCAAGATGAAGACAAACAAATAGGCACTTTCACTCAACAAAAAGGAAAACTCAATCAAAACAAAGTTCAAGAAAGCAAAACAAAGTTTCAAGAAATTTCCTTCAAAAGCAACTCAAAAATGACTTTTCAAACATGCTCTAACAAGACTGAAACTTGATGACCGAAAAATACGCAATGAAGCACTTTACGAGCTTACGACACAAAACAAGTGGGAACTCAAAAAAACAAAGGTGCTTTGAAATGCTTTTAACAATCAACAAGCAGCGAGATGAGCTTGGCAAAGGAAACCAAAAGATTGAAAAGACAACTTTCAAGAAAGCATGAACAAACGACTTTCAGAAAGCAAGAAAAGCAGATGGTCATAAAACTAGTTCAAACATGCAAACCAAAAAGTCATTAAAACAAAACTCAACACAAAGATTGAAATCAATCTTTTTTCCCTAAATACACAGAGCAGCTAAGACTCCTCGCAAGAAACCTTGTGTGCTTAAGCAAAAATCAATAAATGACGGTTGCAAGAAAATGAACAAGACCAAACTTTTCACAATCAAAGAGAAATTGAAACAAGACACTTGTTGTAACAACTAAAGACTGTGACAGAACAATGATTGTCCCAAACTAAATCAAACCAGCATACAATCTTCCAGAAACAAAAAGATTTCAAAAATATTGAAAATTAAAGATATACGCAACTGTGTTTGCAAACAGATGCGTGTATACACGACAAGACTTAAGGAAACTTGCATATACGCAGGTTCACTTAAGGAAAGAAGTGTATACATGCTTCTGTAAACAGAGAAACTAGCGTATAAAAAACCTTCCAAGAAAAAAAAAATTCTAGAAAAAATTGATCAAAGCTCACAATTCAGGCACTGATTACACAGTAACAGAAGGTAAACACACAACTGAGCCCTGATTGGCTTGAATACACCCAAACTAGGAACAACAATAGTGTTGTCCCCAGTGGAGTCGCCAGTTTTGTTGTGGGATAAACTCCCCTAGGGTCTTGGGTGAATACCCTAGCAGACTGAAGATTATCTATGCAAAGAAACACACATTCCAGGCAATCATACTGCTACTATAAGCAAACTCTACGACAGCGGGTGTACCTGAGGTCCTATGTTTAAGAAGAGCCTCCAAGGGTCCAAACACTTCTTTGAGTTCCTTTTCTCCTTTGACCTGCAAAACCAACAGTTCAAGAAAGTGCAGTAGTATATGGATTAAATGTCATAAAGAAACCAACTTCATATTATAAGGAAAGGTAGTTAGTTATGAACTTAAACAACCGATCACATATGAATCATAACATGAAGAAGATCTATATCAGGAACAAAGACATGTGTTTCTTTTATTATAGACAAGGAAAGTACGGAAAAGGAACAATTTCACCTGAGTCGTCCTTTCGCAGGCTCCAAGCGGAATTGTCTCCCGGATTCGTCCAGTCTCAAGCCTTTAACAAACTCCTTCCATGACTTACTCCATGGTCTCTAAAGTAGTATGAAATCATCAACACACACAAGAAAACAAGGGTTTCCTGTAGGATGGGGGAAGTACAAAAGGCACAAGGATCTTCAGACCTGGTCAGGGAAATCTCAGCATAGAAATATTTCTCTCTCTTCTCTCCTCCCTTTGGCCTTCCCATAGAAGCCTTTTTATACTTCTCCCAAAGTAGTTTTTTAGTTGGGAATTCATTGGGAACAGTCGGGCCATGGGCACTAACAGGTGATCAATAGGTAAAACTCGTGATATCCGCCCGAAATTAAGGAGATTTTTATTTTTTAAGTGTTTTTATGCATATACGTGGGTTGGGTATACACAGACCCATGTATACATGTGTTTAGCTTAGGGCAATGTTGCGTATAGGGAAAAAACACTGCTTTTTTAGATTTGGGACCAGATCTGGCAGAAGGGGTTGCCCTAGGCCATGAGTGCAGCTTCACAAACCTCAAGAGTGAGATTTGGAGCTATAACAGTGTTGCTTCCACAAGAAGTTGTATTGAGACAAGATCAAAGTTCCTAAATAAATATCAAAGTATTTCAGCCAAGATAGAAGTCTCCAAAGCAAGGTCGGAGTTATTGTGTCCAAGGAAGTGTTGCATAGTGTTGCTACCACTGTTGTTGCTTCCATGTCAAAAAGGATCATCTGCAAAGGAAGAAGAAGGCTGACTTGGTGTGGACGGAATTTTATGTCAATATCTAGAGTCTTGTATTATCTCAGGAAAATTATTGAAGGAAGAATTAATGACTGTGTTTTCCCCTAGAGAGGGGTTTTTCCTAGGTTGTGTGCCTATATCTGGTGTCCATTGATTTATGTGTTATTTTTTTGGTAATTTCTTGATGAACTTAGACGTAAGAAGATATAAAGGAAACATAATAAGAAATAAAGAACATCACAAGTAAGTACCAAGTATAAGAAAAGTGTTCTTCCTTTGTGACTTTCTAACATGGTATCAAATATTTGGGGAAGAAAGAAGGAAAAGGAAATCTAAAGTACTTGATCAAGGATTCATCAAAAATTATTATTCAAGGGAAGAAGTCTAATATATTTAAGGTCAATTTCTAACTCGATCAAGGGAGAGAACAAACTCTAAGGAGCCTCAAACTACAAGTCTTGGAAGAAGAGGATTAACCTCATTCTTGAAAAGAACAAGGTACTAGACTCCAATGATGCTAGTAAAGTGAAGATCAAAGAATTAGAATTAGTGGCAATGACTCTAATGGTATAAGGAATAAAGGAAAACCTTGTCCCATACATATCCAACATTTACCATGCTCAAGAAATGTATGAGGCCTTGTCCAAGTTATTCACTATTAAGAACATTAGTCAAGTAGGAAGCTTGGAGAATGAACTAAGTACCATAAAGGTGACTAAAGAAGACAAATTGGCCTCCTTCTTTGTGATAATAGCAAGAACCATATATGGTCTTCTGGCCATTAATGAAGTTTTTCTAGGCAAAGAATTTGTGATCGCTAGTTTATTATGCTTGTCACCTTCTCGGGGTGCATTTTCCACAAGACGTAGCAGTTGGAAGGTAGCTCCCACTTTTGAAGAACTATGGATTGTTTAGGACCAAGAAGAATTAAGGATATCATTAGTTTCAAACCTTGAAGAATTTTCAAATGTCTACACTGCTCTTCACAAAGGAAACTTGAGAAAGTCAAAAGGACGAAAAAGGAATGTAGACATGTCCAAGGTAGAATGCTACCAATGTCATAAGAAGGGTCACTACAGGAGTGATTGTCTTGATAATTCAAGGAATAAGAAGACAGAAAGAGATCAATCTAATGTTGCTGAAGAAGAAGCCCTAAAGAAATAAAAACTTGAAGAATATGACATAAGGTACTTAGACTACTAAGTCCTTTGATTTTAATCTTAGATATTCTATTTTGTATTTTTTATGTTTACTATTTACAGGTTTTACTTGTTTTTGGAAAAATATATTTTTATTGTTTTTATAAGTTTATGGGTATCCCTAAAGCTTTGTAGGGATCCCTCAACGTCTCCCAAAGATAAGTATTTCATTTCCTTTCAGTTTTTTGTTACATGTACTTATTCAAGTTTTGGTTATATTATATACTAATCACCATTCTACCTCTATTGTCTTGATTAGGAAAAAATCTACTAAAACCTCAAGGAGTATAGAAGAGGGCCTCCTAAGACAAGGTTTGTTAAGGAAGAAAATGTATGCATTAAACTACAAAACAATGATCTCTTAAAAAATAAAGGTTTATTCATTCAATAATCTATTACTAACATTGTTATGTCTAAGTTATATTGAATCATAATGATTCTTGTTTTGGGTGATTCATCATTTGATAAATCTACCCTCCTCATATTCTTGATTGATTATATAGAACCCTAGAAAGATTCTTTGGAAAACCCTAACTTAAGGGTATGATAATGTGTGAAACCTTGGCCTTCATAGCATTTCCGAAAATATTATTTGAAGCTTTTTATGATGTTTGGGTTTTTGGTATGATCATGAAAACCTAACTTGTTAGGGTTGAATGATATCTTCTAAGATCCTAATCGTTAGAATTTTTTGTATAGTAGGGTTTGCTTTGCTATGTTATGAAACCCTAAATATTTAGGTTTGGTTGCACCTATTAGAAAAACCCTTGTTATTTCTTTAGAATAAGATCCTAGGAAGGAAACCCTAGGTGTATATGTGTCCATTTGGTCGAAACCCTAAGAATGTTATTTGACATATTATATGCTTATGCATGATAATGAATTCCTAGATATGTGAATCGACCTAATTATTGTTGGTAATAAGTCTTAGGGTTTAATATAAGCCCTAGTCTAAGTTTGATATTCTAGGATGATGTTGTTTGGGAAATCCACGGTTTTGCAGCTAAATTCTAGTAGTGGTTAATTCTCTAGTATGTGTGATATGACAATCTGGAATCTATGTTTCTATATAGTGATTGTTGAGATTGTGTAAATGATAAATCTAGGTGTACATCAAACACTAGTAGAAGCTAGTTATGTTTTTGATTGAGATGTGATTGGTTTTTATTCTTGAATCTATTGTATGAAATGTAGGATATGTATGAAATCCTAGTGAGGAGTCTAACATATGAATTCTAATATTTGTTAGAGACATTACTTGTTTGAATTGTTTCTAGGGTCTCTATATGAAATAACTTGTCATATCATTGTAAGAGTATTGAAACCATAGATAAGTTTAATATTTTTATTTGTTGATGTGATTTAGGGTTTACATTAAAATTTTGGAAAGAGTTGAAGTATAGTCTCTTGATTATGTTTGTAAATTCTAATGTTTCCATTATTATAAGATTTTGATATGGCTAACTTCATGCATCTACAATTTTGGTTGCACTTTTTATCTAAGTTGTGCAGGTACATCATCTTCAAGACAATGAATATGATCACAAGTAAAGTTGATGTGATAAGAATGATATGTGAAAGAATCTGATAAGAAATATATAAGACATGAAATATTCTCCAAGAAGAAGAAGTTGATCTCCTAAGGTTAAGAGAAAGTTTGGATAGAGGAAATCTCCCTAGTTGAGAGGGAGGGCATTGCATAGTTTTGATTGGAGAATGCATTTTGAAGTATATATTGTTGCACATGTGAAGCAAGAAAGGAAAGTGTACGATTCAAGAATATTTTGTAAAATATTCGGTTGATAGTCCTACTATGTTGAGACGCAACATCACTTGTCTAAAAGGCCCCGAAGGTTTGTGTTTATTTATGAACATGTGAAAGTATATTATTCATTGGGGGTGTGTTTGTACAGGTAAATCTCTCGAAGGTTTTGATAGCATGTTGGTTAACGATCAGTTTGATCGAGAGTGATTTGTTTTCCTTGATCTACTATATCAATGAGTGTTGAGGCTTTGTGAGTGAAGCATTACCTGGAAGGACATCTGGTCAGAATGTTGTGTTGATTTCTAGGTCCCCAAGTTGGGTGGGTGGTGTTTTTCATAGAGCTCTGACCTATGATATACACCTAGATCCCTGGGTTGATGGTTAGTTGGTAAGCTTGATGGTACCTAGAGAGATTGAAAGCTTGAGTCCATCTTAGTCCCACTTGGATAGATTTCCCTGGTCAGGAATCTAGTCCATGGCATTGTGGTCCTAAACTATTGAGAGACCAATGGATAAATTGCCTTGGTAAGGAATCTAGTCCATGGCAGTATGGTGCCTAAAAATTCTCCATGGTTCATATAGTTGAGATATTCCTTGTACTTGTATATGATGAATACCTCCCTAGTTAAGAGGGAGTGTTGCAAAATGTAACTAGGTTTGGTCTTCATTAATGTATCTAAGTCATCATGTAATGTACTTGTCAAAATAATAAATAAAATAATAATAATAATAATAATAATGATGACTTATTAAATCACGTGTTTCATGCTTGGTTCATCATGTTTTAGGTAAAATTCCCCATTGAGGACTTCTAGGATTTATTCTGAGTTAATAGAGTCATTGTACTTTTAAAGAGACCCTTCTTGGGTTTTTGGATAATGTAAAACAGTTTAGTATTAAGTCAAAAGTGAAATATGTTTCCTCCACACCAATAAAGCATTAAGATGATCATGTCGGCCTCAAGGAGGGCTATTCAACCTCACCTAAAGGCTATAAAAGAAGAAACTCGAATTCATTTGGAGGAGAACATCTCAAGCAAGTTCGATATCTCTCTAGAAGCTAGAAAAAGTGTGAAGCGAAGGAAGAGGGATAAATAAGTGTGAGTTTGGTCAATGTGAAATAAGCAAGGAAAATCAAAATTTTCGTGCATCTCTATCTCTCCCTCGTGCCCTAGATTGGAAGATATAAGTTCTCTTGTTGATGTCATTGTCACTTGCTACATGTTATTCTTGTTAGAACAAGTATAGGTTGAAGTTGTTGTTGTTGGGTGTTGTTTCCTCAGGAAGTTTTATTGGGACAAGATAAAATTTCCTAATTCAAGATCGAAGTCTATCAACCAAGAACAAACACTCCAAAGAAAGGTTAAGGTTACTAGGTCCAAGAAAGTGTTGCATAGTTCTGCTACTACTATTGTTGCTTCCAAGTCAAAAAGGATGATTTGCAAAGGAAGAATAAGGTTGACTTGGTGTGGAGGAAAGTTTGTGTCAAGGTCGAGAGTCTTGGATTATCTCAGGAAAACTATTGAAGGAAGAATTACTGACTAGGTTTTCCCCTAGAGAGGGTTTTTCCCTAGCTATGTGCCTATATCTAGTGTCCATTTATTTATGTGTTATTGATTTGGTAATTGCTTGGTGAAATAAAAGGAAACAAGATATAAAGTAAATCTAATAAGAAATCAAGAACATCACAAGTAATTAGCAAGTATAAGGAAATTTTTCTTTCTTTCCGATTTTCTAACATGTTATCAGAGCTTTGGTGAAGAAAGAAGAAAAAGGCAGTCTCAAGTACTTTATGAAGGAATCATTCAAAAGGATTATTCAAGGGAATAAGTCTAATATCTTTAAGGAAAATGTCTGAATCAATCAAGGAGCCTATAACTACAGGTCTTGGAAGAAGGGGTTTGACCTCATCCTTTAAAAGAACAAGGTACTG
This sequence comes from Pinus taeda, assembly GCA_000404065.3. Lineage (NCBI taxonomy): Eukaryota > Viridiplantae > Streptophyta > Pinopsida > Pinales > Pinaceae > Pinus > Pinus taeda. Next base: position 62,381 of record APFE030481407.1, on the reverse strand, counting down.
AACTCGGATAGAGGAAAATCAAAGAAGCCTACATAAGACTCCAATGATGATGGTAAAGTGAAGGTAAAAGAAGTAGAACTAGTGGAAATGACTCTAATGGTAGAAGGAATAAAGGAAATCCTTGTCCTATACATAGCCAACATTGGCCATTCTCAATAAATGTATGAGGCCTTGTCAAAGTTATTCACTATTAATAACATTGGTCAAGTAGCAAGCTTGAAGAATGAACTAAGGACAACAAATATGACTAAACGAGAGACAGTGGCCCCCTTCTTTGTGAGAGTCACAATAATCAGAGATTATCTTCTAGCCATTGATGAAGTTGTTAGAGACAAACAATTTGTGATCATTGGTCTATTAGGCTTGCCACCTTCTTGGGGTGAATTTGTTGCAGGACTTAATAGTTGGAAGGTAGCTCCCACTTTTTAAGAACTATGGAGTGCTTGCAGCCAAGAAGAATTAAGGATCTAATTAGTTTCCAACCCTAAAAAAATTTCAGATGCCCACACTGCTAATCACAAAGGAAACTTCAAGAAATTTAAAGGACCAAAAAGGAAGGCAAAGATGTCCAAGGTAGAATGCTGCCAATGTCATAAGAAGGGTCATGACAAGGGTCATTGTCCAAAAAATCCAGGGTATAAAAAGATAGAAAGAGATCAAGCTAGTATTGTTGAGGAATAAGCCCTAAAGAAAACCAAACCCGAATAATATGACATAAGGGACTTACACTACTAAGTCCTTTGCTTTTAGGCTTAGATATTTTATTTTGTATTTTTTATGTTTAGTATTTATAGTTTGTAACATGTTTTTGGAAAAAGACATTTTAATTGCTTTTATAAGTTTACATGTATCCTTCAAGCTTTGGAGGGAGCCGTCAACATCTCCCAAAGATAATTAACTCATTTCTTTTCAATTTTTGGTTTCATGTACTTATTCAAGTTTTGGTTATATTAAGTACTAATCACCATTGTACTTGTATTGTCTTAATTAGTAAAACATCTGCTAAATCCTCAAGGAGTGTAGAAGAGGGCCTCCTAAGACAATGTTTTTTGAGGAACAAAGGTATGCCTTAAAGTAAAAAACGTTGACCTCTTCATAATAAAGGTTTATTCATTTGATTATCTATTACTAACATCGTTATGTCTATCTATACTGAATCATAATGATTCTTGTTTTGGGTGATTCATCATTTGATAAATCTACCATCCTCATATTCTTGATTGATTATATAGAACCCTAGAAAGGTTCTATGGAAAATCCTTACTTAAGCGTATGATAATGTGTCAAACCCTAACTTGCTTGGGGTTTCTGAAAATATTATTTTAAGTTTTTTAGGATATTTTGGGTTTTGGTATGATCATGGGTTGAATGATGTTTTCTAAGATACCAAATCTTTGAAGTTTTGGTATAGTAGGGTTTTCTTTGCTATATTATGAAACCCTAAATCTTAAGGGTTTGGTTGGGCCTACAAGTAAAACCCTTTTCATGTCTTTATAATAAGATCCTAGAAAGGAAACCCTAAGTGAATACGTGTCTCGAAATCCTAATAATGTTATCTGGCATATGATATGATTATGCATGATAATGAATTTGTAGATATGTTTGTTGACCTAATTATTTATGGTCATAAGTCTTAGGGTTTAATATAAGCCCTAGCCTAAGTTTGATATTCTAGGATGATGTTGTTTGGGAAATCTATGGTTTTGAAACTAAACCCTAGTAGTAGTTAATTCTCTACTATGTTAATTCTATATAGTGATTGTTGATAATGTATAAATGATAACTCTAGATGTACATCAAACCATAGTAGAAGCTAGTAATGTTGTCTATTACATTTTGATTGGTTTTGATTGTTGAATCTATTGTATGAAATCTTAGTGAGGAGTCTAACATATGAATTCTTATAATTTTTAGACACATTACTTGTTTAAATTATTTCTAGGGTTTTCTATATGAAATAACTTTTCATATCGTTGAAAGAATATTGAAACTCTAGATGAGACTAATATTTTGATTTGTTGATGTGATTTAGAGTTTGTAACAAAATTTGGGCAAGAATTTGAAGCATAGTCTCTTATTAATTATGCTTGAAATTTGAATGCTTCCATTATTATAAGATTTTGATATGGCTAACTTCATTCTTCTATAGTTTTGGTTGTACTTTCTATATAAGTTGTGCAAGTACATTATCTTCAAGATGGCTAAGATGATCATAAGTAAAGTTGAGGTGATAAGCATGATATATGAATGAATCTAATGAGAAGGATGGAATCCATGAATGATTCTCCAATAAGAAGAAGCTGATGTCCTTAGGTTAAGAGGAAGCCTAGATAGAGGAAATCTCCCTAGTTGAGAAAGAGTGCATAACATAGTTTTCATTGGAGAATGCATTTTGGAGGATATGTTGCGGCATGTGAAGTAGGAAAGAAAAGTGTATGATTGAGGAATATTCTACCAAATATTTGGTTGATAGTCCTACTATGTTGAGAACCAACATCAGTTGTCTGAAAGCCAACAAAGTTTTGTGTTTGTTTATGAACATGTGAAAGGAAATTGTTTATTACGGTTGTGTTTGTACAAGTAAATATCCCGCAGATTTTGATAGCATGTTGGTTACTCATCAGTTTGATTAGGAGATATTTTATATCCTTGATCTACTTGATTAAAGAGTGTTGAGGCTTTGTGAGTGAAAGCATTGCGTGGGAGGACATATGGACAACACTTTATATTGATGTATAGGTCCCAAAGTTGGGAAGGTGGTGTTGGTCATAGAGCTCTGACCTTAGATACACACCTGGATCCTTCGATTGATGGTTAGTAAGTAAGCATGATGGTACCTAGATAGGATAAAAGCATGAGTCCATGTTAGTCCAACTTGGATAGATTTCCCCCGACAACAATTTAATCCATGGCATTGTGGTGCCTAAAAATTATTCCTGGTTCATATAGTTGAGATCTTCCTTGTACTTGTATATGACAAATATATCCCTAGTTAAGAGGGAGTGTTGGAAAATGTAACTAGGTTCAGTATTCATCAATGTATTTCAGTCACCATGTTTAATGTACTTGTCGAAAGAAAAAACACAATTATTATTATTATGACTTATTAAAGAATGGGTTTCATGCTTGTGTCATCATGTTTTAAGTCAGATTCCCCATTGAGGACTTCTAGGATTTATTCTAAGTTAATAGAATCATTGTACTTTTAAACAGATCATTTATGAGCTTTTGAATCATGTAAAAAGGTTTAGTATTGAGTCAAAAATGAAATATGTTTCCTCCACACCAAGTTATCCTTAAGATGATGAAGTCAGCCTCAAGGAGGGCTATTTGACCTCACCTAAAGGCTATAAAAGAAGTAGTTCAAATTAATTTGGAGGAGAACATCTCAAGCAAGTTAGATATATCTCTAGAATCCGAGAAAAGTTCGAAGTGAAGGAAGAAGGATAAAGAAGTGTGAATTTGGCCAAGTTGAAAGAATAAAGAAAAATAAAAATTTCGGTGCATCTCTTTCTCTCTCCCTCGTGCCCTAGATTGGAAGATCGAAGTTCTCTTATTGATGTCGCTGCCAATTGTTGCATGTTCTTGTTGCTAGAACAAGTATAGGTCGAAGTTCATATTGTTGGGTGTTGCTTCCTTTGGAAGTTGTATTAGGCTGAGATCAAAATTCCTAAGTCATGATCGAAGTCTTTCAGCCAAGATCAAAGTCTCTAAAGCAAGGTCGAAGTTACTGGGTCCAAGAAAGTGGTGTAAAGTGTTTCTAATGCTACCAAGTAAAAAAGGATCATCTGCACAGAAGAAAGTTGACTTGGTGTGGAGGAAAGTTTGTGTCAAGGTCTAGAGTCTTGCATTATCTCAGGAAAACTATTGAAGGAAGAATTAATGATTGGGTTTTCCCCAGAGAGGGGTTTTTCCCTGGTTGTGTGGCTATATTTAGTGTCGATTGATTTATGTGTTATTTCTTTGGTAATTGATTGATGAACTAAAATGAAAGAAAATATAAAGGATATCTAATAAGAAATCAAAAACATAACAAGTAATTACCAAGTATAAGAAATTATTTCTTCCTTTATGATCTTCTAAGATGGTATCAGAGCTTTGGTCATGAAAGAAGAAAAAGGCAGTCTCAAGTACTTGATCAAGGAATCGTTCAAAAGGATTATTCAAGGGAAGAAGTCTACTATCTTCAAGGACAATGTCTAACTCAATGAAGTGAGAGAACAAACTTGAAGGAGCTTAAAACTACAAGTATTGGAAGAAGAGGATTGACCTCATTCTTGAAAATAACAAGGCACTAGACTTGGTCAGAGGAAAAGTAAATAAGCCTACAAAATACTCCATTGATTATGGTAAAGTGAAGATCAGAGAATTAGAATTAGTGGCCATGACTCTATTGGTAGAAGTAATAAAGGACAACCTTGTCCCATACATATCCAACATTAACCATGCTTAAGAAATATATGAGGCCTTCTCAAAGTTATTCACTATTAAGAACATTGGTTAGGTAGTAAGCTTGAAGAATGAACTAAGGACCACAAATATGACTAAAGAAGACACAATGGCCTCCTTATTCATGAGAATATCAAGAATCAAAGATGATATTATGGACATTAATGAAGTTGTTCCAGACAAATAACTTGTGATCACTGCTCTATTAGGGTTGCCACCTTCTTGAGGTGAATTTACTGCAAGACTTAATAGTTAGAAGGAAACTCCCACTTTTGAAGAACTATGGGCTTTATGCAGCCAAGAAGAATTAAGGATCTCATTAGTTGCCAACCCTCAAGAATTTTCAAATTCCTAGACTACTCATCACAAAGGAAATTTCAAGAAATCAAAAGGACCGAAAAGGAAGGTAGACATGTCCAAGGTAGAATGCTACCAATGTCATAAGAAGGGTGACTACATGAGTGATTGTCATGAAAATCCAAGGAATAAGAAGAGAGAAAGAGATCAAGCTAATAATGTTGAAGAAGAAGCCCGAAAGAAATCCAAACCAAAAGAATATGACATAATGGACTTACACTACTAAGTCCTTTGATTTTTGTCTTAGATATTCTATCTTGTATTTTTTATGTTTATTATTTATAGGTTTTAAAATGTATTTGGAAAAAATACATTTTTATTGTTTTTATAAGTTTATAGGTATCACTCAAGCTTTGGAGGGAGCCGTCAACATCTCACAAAGATAAGTATTTTATTTGTTTTTAGTTTTTATTTCATGTACTTATTGAAGTTTTGGTTATATTAAATACTAATCACCATTCTACTTCTATTATTTTGATTAGGAAAACATCTGCTAAATCCTCAAGGAGTATAGAAGGGGGCATCCCAAGACAAGGTTTGTCAAGGAAAAACGGTATGCCTTAAACTACAAAACATTGATCTCTTCATAATAAAGGTTTATTCATTTGACAATCTACTACTGACATTATTATGTCTAGTTGTATATAATCATAATGATTCTTGTTTTTGGTGATTCATCATTTGATAAATCTACCCTCTTGTTGACAGTTTTTTGGACCCATCAACATTCAGGGGATCTTCTCAATAAAATGTCCCAACTAGACCTCAGACCGATTGGAGTAGGAGTCCTAGTAGTGGGTGGTACTGTCACATGCCTTGACCATGGTAGCGCACAAAGATAAGTATGATAAATTTGGTTGAAGCAAGTGTGTGACCTTGTAGTGAATACCGTGCGATGCATGGAGGTTCTAACACATGGAGGGGAAAGGGAAGTGTGCCCCTTAGAAGTATGTAATAGTACATAGGTTGAAAGGAAAACAATAGCTAAATGAAATCACAAGATATAACTATGGAACAATCCAAAAATTAAAGTGACAGGTTAATGCAACAACACACATTCAACAAGATTCATACAGTTGCATGCAAAGTAGTTCATAAGAAAATGTGTAAGTTAAGCAATATACATTGCTAAAGAAACCAGAATATTCCAACTACAATAACAACATATGCATGAAAGTGTGTTGGCTATGTTATTATTATTATAAGTGAAAGTTCCACCCATACATACACCATTGGTGACCACTAGCTCCAATAGTGGAACATTACAATTAAGAAGACTTGCTCCTCCAAAGAAGTATACTCACTCTATGCCGTGGAGAAGCCAAGGCTAGTCACAATAATTCCAATGCTTTCCTAAGTGTAAGCCTAGCCAAGGAGAAGCCAAGGCTAGTCACAATAATTCCAAGGCTTTCCTAAGCGTAAGCCTGGCCAAAAGATTGTCTCCCAAAAGCCTGTTCTATGAGTTATGAGGTTTTGTTTGTAACAAAGGTTGGGGTGATCCTTGACATTCCCCTTTGTGGCTCTTTGACTACCCTCATGACTCTTCAAGTTCTTTACAAATAACTCATGGAATAACATGATGACCTTTCACATTCCACTAATAACACTTAGAATTTCACTTAAAACATATTCTACAAATAATATTACCTTTTCCACATGTACCCATGTGAGACAAAATAGGTTAGAGACATCATAACAAGATAAAACACTATGACTATGAAGTTTTGGGAAAGACCAACTCAGCAACCTCCATTTGGTGCTTCTCGATCACGCACTCATGCCAAGATTAGTACTCTGTGATGATGTCCCCATACTGCTTGTTGGTGTCTTTCTGATAGCAGACTCTTCCCTCCATAGAATCAGGGTATATGGTCTTGGAACCTGTATCCAACTCATCCTTAAGCATGTGCAACATGGTGTTGACCATGATAGGAACACCAATGTACTTCAGCATGCTATGTGCACTGAGCTCCAAGTCATCCCTGGTGCCCTCTCACCTTAGCTGCTCCATGTACATGTTGATCTCTAGCCAGATTTGGTTCTTGTGTTTAGCCTCAGTGAGGGAATCGATTGAAGGGATCCTGTGCATTCTCACCATGACATCTAAACTCTTCTACAACTATGCATATGAGGCATGTATGCTAGTGATGAATGGGGCGAGCTTCTCATAGTTTGGATCAACATTTAGACCTTTTCTTTCTCCGGCTCTGCCCGAGGCTTCATCATCTTTGGCAAGTGAAGCGAGGCCCCTTTGTACCACATTATCCAATCTTGAATATGAGAAATGGTAGCATGTATGTTCATGAGAGTTTGAACAAACTCTTTGCTTTACTGCTGCAAGCCATGCACATGAATAAATTCTTTATGCACGGTGACAAATCGATAGTAGAGATTTCATATGGTAGTCTTAATTGTTGATACTTTAGCAAATATCTCTTTCCTCATCCTACCATTGGGGAAACTGCACTCTGATCTATGAGTTGTTCTACCTCTTGCTCGGGAGCCTACAAGTTCTTTTCCATTTGCTCATTCTCGACCATCAGGAACTTAACATATGAGCTTGTGGCTCCTGCATAGGCCAAGGTGGCATCGACAAGGGCAATTGGATTCTTTTTTTCATTTGGCACTATCACCCTTTCCTTCATGAGTGAAGGTGACGTGTGATCATCTAGAAAGTGCTTCCTCAATGTTTGTAAAATCTTCTTCTGTAACTCATTAAATGAAATATTGTACACATCCATCACCAGATCATCATCAAGGAGAATAGCCTTTACTTGCTCGCTCAAGACTGGTTATGATACTAGAGGTGGTGGATATTGAGAAGTGACCTTGAGTGCTGTCGGCATAAGTTCAATGTCCTCATTCTGTGGATCTTGCCCCACCTCCATGTATGTCACTTCCATAAGTTGCTCAATCTGCTGAGAAAACTCTCGATCCTGTATATGTTGATGCTCTTCTTCTGCTACTAGATGTTTTGAATCCTTAACTTGTATGAGCATTGTTTTCTCTATCATTGGGCCTTGCCTTTCTTCTTCCACATGTTTCTTCCTCTTTTCCCCTTCTCTCCTTCTCAAATCTTTCTCTTCCTTCAACTTCTTCTTTGTTTCCCGCAACCTTTGCTTTTCTTTCTTCCTTCACTCTATTCTCTTTAGCTGATGCTCCCATTTTTCTTCTGTTGCAAATATTCTTTCTCAGTCATAGGATCTTCTCGCATCTTGTAGTGTTACTCTTCCTCTAGGTTCTCGAAAATCTTCCTCTGGTCCTTGTCCTGCATTAGATTATTGCTTATTGTTGATGTTGTTGTTGCTTCCTGCACTACCACTACTGGTAGAGAAACCTTCCAAGTCGTGGTTGTACTGGCTGAATCATGGAGCTTAGAGTAATTGAAACAATACCTCCAAGGGTCCTCCTTGTGCTAGTGAAATTTCACGTGGATCCATGGAGAGTACACCTTCACATAGTGGCTCTTGAAAATGCCACAGGGATCATACATATTAAAGTATTTGGTGTCGAACTCGAACTTAAATATCTCCTTGGCTTCGACATATACACATTTCAAGCTCTTAATCTCATATAACCTGATCCACAAAGGAAGATTTGACCATGGTCCCTTCTTCTTCCTATGTAGTCTTGATGATAACCTTATGGAGAGGTGATATGGGACCTCTTGCATGACCAACTTGTCCATGACATACCTTAGTAGGACATGTGGGGGATTCTCTCCACCAAACACTCTGATAAAGGTGCCATCGAGTGAGGCATACCAATCTACAATGTTAAGTATCACATCCATCGCTTCTCAAGAAATGTAAGGTGGATCCTACCCAAAGATAAGCTTATGCAATGGGATGATGAAATGGTCAGTCACCCTTGCCATTATTGCTCGATAGATGCAATTAGAGAGAAACTTGAAATAAATGTTGACGACATTTTCTTTCGGTGTCCATGTCCAACTCATGCCATGAAACTATTGCTATGCACTGATTGCATCTAGTAAGCATGCAGACATGTAAAATCTCGCTTGCACATCCTTGGCGGATTTCGAGTGTTAGTCACATGGACTGTCATCTAATGAGCCAATAAGTCTGACCAGTGGAATGGCCTTCCATCACTCACCAACTGGTCCAACACAACTGCCCAACCTTCAGGAAATGTTCTCGTGTTCTCTTGACTATATATTTGGCATGAAAAGATGATCAAGAACTACTAGGACTTCCTTAGATACTTTATCTTGTAAACATGATTGGATGTCTGTATGAAATTTGATGACTCTTTCACCGAGAACTTGACTATATCTCGCATGTTCACCTAGCTGTGGGTGCCATAGAAAATTGTCTCCATGCACCTCGTCAGCTGAGGTGAATGATACATCTGAAAAAAGATATTTTCCCTGAAGGTGGCAAGCTCTATCCCACTAGCACTATTCAATGTCATAGTTCCTAGATCTGTGTGTGAGACAATCCAGCTGATAATGTCTGCACATGGGAAGGCAAGGTACCTGCATGCAACCTTGTATAAGCCTAACCACTGGATACTGATTTATACCTACCAGTCCTCTAAGTATTCCTTGAAGTCCTATGCAAAAGTATCCTCGATTTCCTGCCATGTCAACTTCATGGCTTTCTTAATGAACAACTGAGTGTCTACATAAACTGGTAAGTTAGCTATCATCTTCTCAACTGTGTCCCCAGTACTACTCTCCACAGTTTCCTTTGATGTAGCTCTCTTGGAGACCATGTTAACTGTAACTGCTAGAGATATGCTAAAAAATTGTTGTACTTGTAGACAGAGAGGACACTCATGGCATGCAAATGTTAGTTTAAAACCAAAAGAACTTCAAGAGAAGGTCAAGAACCAAACTAGGATAATTCTAGGAGATATTTTGCAATCCTATTCATAGAGTTGACTGGGTGCTTGCCTGAATTGTGCATTACGTAGTCCTAGCAATCAGTGGGGGAGGCTTGTTGAATGGAACTACGAAATGCACAACTAAGTCTAGGCACATGCCAGGAGAGACTGCGCATTGCGCAATCTCAGTGCTCAGGACTGGGAGACTGGATCTTGGAACTATGCATTGCACAATTGGAGCTAGGCTAGGGCAGCCTCTGCCCAATTTCAGAAGCCAAGGAAGAGGCCTTGAACTCCCATAATGTGCAGTGCATGTAAGGGAAAGAGAGGTCTAGGCAAGGGAAGCCCAGATCTACCCCAGGGGAGTGTGAAATCAAGCATATCTGAAGGATGGTGTGATGTTGAGTGGTGATCTGACTGCATGATGATGCATGCAAGTAAAACAAGTGTAGGAATCAATCAAACTGAAGGAAAATGAAGCATGTGGAGTGGTCAGTGGTTCAACAAAACAAGTGAAACAACGCTCTCGCAAACTAGACAAGAAAAAGCTACCGGAAAAGCGGCAAAAGACTAGAAAACAAAAACTTACATGGAAAAGCAACAATGATCATACTGAAGGTTCTTTGATATCATCGGAAATGCAAGAGCTCCATGATCGAATGTGAAAATGAGCTCTGAGAGCGTCGATAAAATAGATTTGGTCCATAAAATAGATTTGGACAATTTAGGGTTTATGAGGTGAAGGGCGAAAATCAAGGGAAAATCCCACTTGGCACCAGTTTCTAAAATAACTCAAATGCCTCCTTCGTACTGCTAAAAAAAGAGAGATTGTGTAGTTTTCGAAAGGACTCGACAACTTGCTTACTCATTCAATGAGCAACTACTTATATAAATATGTTTTTTTTATCATAAGATATATAATTATCTATTCAAAAGAAAATAGTTTAACTTCACTCATTTCGAATTACCCTCCATTATTCCAACACTAGAGTAGGTTCCATGTCGTAAACTAAGTATTCATGATTTGTTGCCGGAAAGGGTGCCCTATTTTTTAGGCTGCCTGTAAATGAGAACTCGGAAAGGAAATTTACAAGTTCCGTAGAATTAATTGGTAGTTTTGTAAAATTGACATATACCATTGGTTACTTTAAAGTGTCGGGTAAAATCAGTGAAAAGCAAATCTAGATAAGGATGTGAAGCAACTCAATCCCCACCATTCTTTTCGTTCTCTCCAGAGTCGACGATACTGGAGTCGGCTCAATCATTTCATATTTTAAATGTTTAGCGAATTCCAACAAAATCCTTCTCTTCCCAGGTATGAAGAGAGTAACTTGAGCATGACGACTATAGATTAATGTTGTTGGAAAATTTTAGGATCCTTCAAAACGTGGAGTACATGGCACTGATATGTTCGGTACTTGACATAACATGACTTAACCACTCCGTACTTCAAGTATGAAAACAGTAACTTTGTCATATCAAAAGCAAATTTAATGTTTCTGGAAAAGGGCACCATCTCTCAAAACGTGCATTCCCTGACATTGATATTTTCAGTGGAAAATTGCAGTTTTTTCAAAACGCGCAATTCCATGACGTTGATATGCTACCAAGTGATTAGGTGCTGAGTGACATGTTACAGTGACATTAATATGATACTTAAGGAATTAGGTAACATGATTTTCAACGAGTTTGGCGAGAAGGAAAACTGACGATCGTTGTTCATGGTTGAGTTGAATGCAAGCGAAGTTTTCTGCTAAAACGAATGATGGGTACAATTCCGTGCCAACGATACATACATTGTAAATAGCAAAGATAGAGACGTTTTTCCAATCAAATTTGTTCATGGATTTCTCTGAAAGAAAAGTAAAGTGGTCAAACTGAAAACGTTGTATCTGTCCAGGTAGCTTGCATGCATGCAGACTATAATGGTTCCGGTAAGCGAACAATCAAGGTTGTGAAAGCGAACTCAATGTCTGTAACTCGGCCTGACAAAGTCAACAGTGGCTGCGGATTAAATTGGTAAGGAGCGAAGGTCAAAATAAAGATGCGATAGTTGAGTTGTTGAAGTACGGCGGTGTGAAATAGAAAAACAATTCTATGATTTTAATTTTGAGGGGTAGATTAATTGGTTTAGTTTTTGCACGGTTAGTTTTTATTGGATTATAATTTATAAATTTAAATTAATTTTTATGAGAGGGGTTGAGGATGGGAGTTATTTTTGGGGAATTTAATTATTCAAAGGGGTGGAGTTGACACTAGTGATAACATACCACTATGACTATCTTGGCACGAGTGATAACATACCACTTGTAAGTAAATCCATCATCCTTCAAACATTATGGAGCTTGGCACAATTACATGATAACATGCCACTCTTGAGTAGATCGATCTTCCTTCCAATATTGTGGTTGGCCTTGCCTAGACTCAATTTATTTAATAATAAACAAAAATAAAAATAAACATTGTGGCTAGTTCTAAAAAAACTATTCTATAACAAGGGAGCCAAAATTTAAAAGAAAGCAGCTGTGGTTGGGCGTGAAAAGAGAAATCAGACTATAAATTTAAATCAAATCTTATAAGAGAGACTGAGGATAAAAACCACTTTTGGGGAATTCAATTATTCCCAGAGGTAATTGTCACAAAGCTTAGCAAAATCCCAGGATAACATATCACTCAATCCAAGTAATAACATACTACTTATACTACTTACAAATAAATAGATTATCTTTAGAACATGATAAACTTTAACACAATCCCAGTAATAACATGCCACGGGTAAGTAAATTGATCTCGTTCTGATATGCCAGTTGTAAGTAAATCGATCGCCCTTCTAATATTGGGGCTGGTGTGGCTGGCCCGCCTAGACTCAACTTATTTAATTAAAAACAAAACCAAAAACAATCCGACGACGGTGGGAGCGAAAATTTAAACGAAAGCAGCTGTGGGTTGGGCAGCGATTGTGTCGGTAGGAAAGCGAGGTTTAGGGTTATCAAAGCAGTAGTCTATAACGCGACTTTTTGAAAGTCTTTCTGGTGGATTTTTCCGGTCAAAATCCGGCAGCAATTCATTGGAATCCCAAGTTTGATAGCTAGTTTCTGCACAATCAATGGCTCCCAGGGGTTTTTCAGGGCGCTGAATCCAAATATGCAGTTAAAAACCATTTTAACTGCTAAAAATCAAGATTTAACCTCATTTCTTCTGCCGGATTCAGTCACCAGAATCTCCAAAAAGTCGCATTATAGACAACTCCGTTATCAAATATCGCAACTCAATTTCAGCGGCTAGGGTTTAAAATGTCAACGTCAACGGCTAGGGTTATAAAGATGTGAAGAAAATTAATAATAATCATGAGTCAACAGAATTTCCTAATATTCCAGAGCAATAACGTACCTATTTTGAACTCAACGAAGCCGCCAAAGTTTGCAATTTTAATGCAGCAGTTGGCGTGGACGACTGCCTACCAGCTTCGGGGGACACATTGACTTACATTACATTACAAGAATATATACAATTTCAACCCGCAATGTGTTGCGTTCACATCGGTTACTCTGTATTCCCAAAGAATCAAAATCTGTCAATGTCTCTGCAACGACTTGCAAAGTGAAATGAGTCGAGCCTTTTCGAAACATTAGGAATCAAAGACTAAGACGCGTGTGTTCAGATATGCTTCCATCTCATACGGGGGTTTTTAAATTCTCATATGATATATATGAACGTGGACGATTCGGCATCTTGACTTGACGTTAAGGGTATGCATGATATCATAAGTCTTGACATTAAGGCCGGTATGCATGATATCATAGGAGTTAACAATAGATGTAATGATGCATGTGAATGATAATATCATTATCCATTGTACCATACCATAGCAACTCATTAGATGACATAACCTATGTTGTTGTTTCTTACTCACTCATCATCTTCATGGGTCCGTTGGAGTTTGACTCTCATCGGAATAGGTTTATTTCAAACCATGATAACTTTCAAGTATTGAAATATTGTGTGAGTATACGCTATTTTAGCACCGTTAAAGCGGGGTGGTGTGTAAAGAGGCAGGTTTATGGTGTAGTTAAATCTATTTGAGTTTTGAGTTTTGGGTTATAGTATAGGGTTTTATAGTTTACTAGGGAAGTTAGGCTTCAGAAAGCTATGTAAAGAGATTATTTTTATGGAGATGTGTTTTATAGTTTAGTATCGGAGTTATGTTGTAAAATGTTATGTAATATAAGTAATATTATGTTAAAAATAAAAAATTAAATTTAAAAAATAATAATTAGATATAAATTTGTGTTAGTTATTTGATGGGTTTATTTTTGGAGGTTTAGATGACTATTTTATTAGATAGTTTATGGTATTTTTCCCTAGTATTTAGTATTTGTTATGAAGAAGCATATTTAAAAGTTTGAGGAAATTATTATGAAATCTAAAAGTATCAATTGATATCTCAAGAATATCAACTTATATATATCTTAAGTACTAACGTAATCAGTTGATATCTACGCTTTGTAGATCAACTTTGCATTATTATTACTAATTAAATAATTTAAAATAAAATTTTTATGAAGCACTAATGGATTCTTCCATATACATTCACAAATAAAACATAATAATAATAACAATTGTTTTCAGTAATAGATTTTCTAAATGTTTTAACAAATAAAATTTAGATTAAATAAATCTATTTAAATATAATTTAATTTAAGTTTTTTTTTCATTTAAATCCATCAACAGTATTTTGATAAAATTATGATTATTACTATTTAAAATGTCATTTCAATAGCCTAAAATTATTGAATAATTAAACTACACTTTTAATATTAAAAAATTTCCTCATATAAATATGACATAAATCAAATAAAAATAAAAATAAAAAGTACCCGATATTTTTTCATTTTCAACATTTATTTGATTAATAAAAATTAAAATAAAACTACATTATCTTTCTCTTTCACTTCTTTTTTAGGTAAATCTATTTATATTTAAATATTATACCTACATCGTCTTTTCCCGTTTCATCCTATATATTTCTCAATAAAGTAAATAAATTATTTATATTTAAATATTATACATACATCGTCTTTTCCGTTTCATCCTATATATTTCTCAATAAAGTAAATAAATTATTTACATTTAAATATTAGACCTAAACCGGTTTCCCGACTTTCGTTCAAATTTTTTTTGGCAATAAAGATGAGATTTGCCCTTCACGTTTTCATCTTTTCAGCTTTTTATAAATTTCAAGTCAAAATAACTTTATATAATTTATTTAAAAAAGAAAGTCATGGTTACAAATTTGTTTTTTAGTTTATTTTATAATTATCATATATTTATAAATAAATAAAATATCATATACATTTGATAAAGAGTTTTTAGTTTTAAATTATACAACATTTTAGATTTTCTAATATTATTTTATCATTATTATATTTTTAATTTAATGAAAAATTAAATAATAATAATTAATCATTTTTAAATAAAATGACTAGGCATATTTAAAGTAGATTGTTAAATGATAAATGTTCAAACCACATACAAGCTGAATTAGGCTCTTTCACGTCTAAGGTCACAAATTCAATAGAAAACTACTAAAAATGATCGAGGTGATGATTGGTTTACCATTGAGCAACATTATGAGTTTAGAGTTGAGGAGGGGATATGTTTTTTTATGGCTTATTAGGGATTAAAGGAAAAACACAAATGGATAGGCTCGATATTTTAAAAGGTTCTAGGTTTACTTTTCATATTTTTAAAATCCAATGTTTTAGTATGTTGTTTTTTTGGGTTACATTCTAATTTATTTGGTTGCATCATTCCAATTTATTTTGCTTTATAAGTTTCTAGGTCCATTCTCCATATTTTATTCATCCCATGTTTTAGTATGTTGCCTTTTTGTTACATCATTCTAATTTATTTGGTTGTCATTATATTATATGCTACATTAGGTTTATGGCCTAAAATCAAGAATATTTTCCTCAAAGAAATAGCCATTATGAAGGATGAGGTTATTTTCTCAACTTTTTTCCTTAATTTGTTAGGTATCTTGACAATCCAAGATGCATTATCTCTTATTTTCAAGTTAATCTATTATTAGTAACTTAAGCATAGTATTTACATTCCATATCCATTGTAAACTATTAAAAATAAAGAGAGTTAGAAAAGGTTATTAGCATAGATCTAGCAAACAAGGTCAATTCCTCTACCAAAAGCTATTCCTCTCAAATGAATACATGTCATTCCTATGAAATTCCATGAGAGCTACAATGAATTACTACCATTAGCTTTCCAAGGATATGAAGTCCTAAGTGGATTCCATGGAGTAAGTAATCAATCTGAAGAAAGAGAAGCTTTACAATGCTTAACTACAGATAGAACTAACAAATGGGTTCTAGACACAGATTATTCTAGGTCTATAGGAACGAAAGTATTCAATCTCATTGAAATCTACTAATTGGATCAGTCCTTCATAACCCAAGTGGTCAAGGAAAGACCACTGCACAAAAAATTTGATGACATTTACAAAGTAGTCTATGATATAGATATCATCATCTTAGAATCGATGGATCCCTAGGACATTACAATATTAGTAATTATCCAAGCTCAAGCTTCTAAGGGCACTCCCTCCCGTCCCATTAAGTTGGATGAGGACGCAAAAGACCAAATAGATTGCAACACTGCTAGCATTCTGTTGTGGCGCCATGGGGTTGGATTTCCATGTCTTTTACTTATAAGTTCATAAAGTAGTAGTCTGATCCCTTTAGATTTGTATGATCTATTTTGTTTTTTTCTTTAGTCAATTATGTCAACTTGTTTGTAAGCATATAATGACTCTAAATTACTCTCAATAATTTTTCCTCAAACTTAGTGCCTTTTTGGGATTATTATGAACCTAATTTCCTAAGAGGAACGTCTTATCCACTCTGATATCTAATCTATGTTGTGATATTTGGATATTAATTTTACTAGTTTAAAATAAATTGAAATAAAAAATACAGGATAACCATACACGTAAATAAATGATGATGATGATAATGATTGACATCCATTAAGATAATAATTAGTCTATTATACGTTAAAAAAGGTAAGAGATTAATAAGATCCCTTTAAAATCTTATTTTTGTGCTCAAAAGCCATTAAGAGAAGTGGTCCATGATTACCATAGTTTTGATGACTTGGGAAGTTATGAAGGTTATTATTATAATAGACATTTTGAAATTGAGTTGTAATTTGGGTGGAAGCAGGGCAATCTAAGAGAAAGCACATTTCATATTCAACCTTATTTAAAAAATTGACATATTCTTTCATCCCATAGTATTTTGGAAATTTTCCAATGCCAAATTTTGCTATAAAACTCATGGGGGCTGGTTTCCATTTTCGAAATGAATATTTTTTTCTTTGTGCTAGTCATAATTGAAAGATACTTTTGATCTTCTAGATTAAGGTTGACCACCTCCTTATAGTATATTAGCTTTCCTTTATTTTCAATCTCGTTATTGTGCCATAAATTCTCTTTAAATTTAGATGCAACAATACTTTTAATATTATCAGTATCCTACAACATCATATCTTCCTATATTCCCTAATTATTTAGCCAAGACTTTGTGTCATAATGTCATCCTCACTTGAGTGACTAATGGTTATGGTTCGAGTTGGAAGAAATTTTGGGGAACCTCTTGTCATCCATGGCGTTTATCTTATTCTTGTACATTGCCATGCACATAATGGGGGAGATGATCACTTCTACCAGGAGGGTAGGATCACATATCTTGATTTTAATATTAAGATTATATGTTATAAAATTCTTTTGGATTTTCTCCATCCTTTTCTAAGAATTTGTAGAGATACTACATCCATAAAATACACATCTATATAAGATAATATGGTGATGAGAGAATAAAAAAAGAGTTTTTTCTTATCTCACAACTAAAAGTATACTAATTTACATTTGTTTTGAAGTCCATAATAATATTTCCACCTTCCATTTTGTTGAAAATATCAACAAGAAATGTTAAAAATAGAATACAGAAATTCCAATTGAATTTGTCCTTGAATTAAATTGTGAATTAAAATCAAATTCTATTCTCATAGAAACTTGTAAATAGTTAATTAAGTTTAATTAACTTAATTATCTTAGGAATTTCGAGTTGGAAGCCTTTCTGTAGTCATGTATATGTTCTCCCTAAGTTTTAGGGGTCTAGTATGAGTTTAAATTTAGTTGGAAATTAAATCACTCAGTTTACTGAGCTAATTTCAATTAAATTAGTTCTAAATTGTTTTTGGAACTAATAGAGGACTAATAGTCAGTTGGTGCACTAATGCATCTACTAGTGCTACTCTAGTTAACTAAAGATTTCCTCATGAGAAAATCATGCATGTCATTTCAGAGAAAGACCCAGTTGGGACTAGAGTGTAGGGACAATGTACTATCAATTGTATTGTTTACCGATTTTTATAGATCATGCATGCAATCAGGAACTGAGGCTAGAAGGGATTGCCTATTTTGGAGGCATTGGATTCCCATTAATATAGGCTATTCAACCATAGGAGTTGTGCAAGGAAATATGGGCTTGGAGAGCTGAAGAATCGACTAAGTGCTATCCAAGAGCTTGCTTGTGAGGATAGGATTGATTATACTCAGTGTTGGGATTGTTCTTGTGAGAACAAGCATTTTATTATCATCTTGGATTTTTGATATATGCAATACAGATAGTGGGGTTTTGAGCCGTGGCTTTCCCTGGATATTTATTATGTTATGTGTTCTTGATTATCTTCCTCTTGTCGATTATTGTTTGCATCGATATATTGGCTTCCATTGGTTGAAAGTAGAAGTAGATTCTTGTCCTATGCTTTAGTAAATTGCATGAGCTTGTGAATCTACAAGACTTTCTACATGGTATGAAACCTAGATATGTAGAGATTATCTACATGGTATCGGAGATGAGAACACTATACTAGAGGAGATTTCAAAGTTTTGAGTTCAGGGTTACAACTGAAATTCGAATTTACATTTGATACTTTAGGATCAGCATTTGGATTTCTATGGTTTGCGGCACGAGTATGCCTTGGATGGCAACTCAAATTATATAGCCTAGTAGGACTAGATGGAGGCCATGTTGGAGGATAATGGCTTGAAGGAATTCATTGATTAGGACATTCCTAAGCATGAGCATCGAATGCTAAGAATCTGGTCAAATAGAAGAAGTGTGTGGTAAGGGCGAGGTAGATAATACTTGAGGGAGTTTGAGACTACATTGTCTCGAGTCTCCATGGGAAGGAAACTTCACATTCTATGTGGAAAGGATTGAAGGACCTTTTCCAGAACAACAATGACCATAGGAAGTTGGAACAAAAAGATAAACTTCAAAAAATCAAGATGGAGGTGGGCGACTCAATTCCAAATTAATTGACCAAGTTCACTCATTGTTGGGATGAACTTGGAAGTGTTGGAATGAATGTTGCCGATGATGATATAGTGATCCTAGCTCTTTTAGGACATCCCAAGAGTTGGCATAGTTATCAAGACTTTGTTAATGGGAGGGAGAAGCTACCAGATTGGGAACGATTGTGATCGGATTTGTTACAAGAGGAGTTTCAATAGAACATCGAAGATGGGACCTCTTCCAAGGAAGTGGAAGAGGATTTTTCCTTAGCGAGTAAGGAAAGTAAGGCGAAGTGAAAGAAGTACCAAGACGAGGAGAGCGAAAAGGAGATGGACATGATGAAAGTAAAGTGTTTTCAATACCATGAGCATGGGCACTATGCCAGGAACGACCCACAGAAGAAAGAAAGGAAGAAGGAGGAGATAATAGTGACAATAAGTGAACCTCTAACTTCACAATTCAAACTTGATTTCACTCTCATTGCATGCATGACCAGCACTGCCATGGGAGACATGTGGTATCTTGACAGTGGTGCCTCATTCCATATGACAGGGAATAGACATCTATTCAGTGATGTTGAGGAGAAAGACCTCAAGTAGAGTATAGAGTTTAGAGATGACGAGAGGTAGAGTGCTACTGGATCGATACAGTTACCTTCTACATGGATTCTGGCTCCCTTCTCAGGATCACATATGTGATGTATGTTTCAGGACTAAAGAAGAATCTTGTTTCAGTCATGGTATTAGAAGATCGTGGCTATGATGTGGCTTTTAGTAAGGGAAAGATTTTCCTTAGACACATCACCATGAGACTGGTGAAACAGATCGGTTCACAGGTCAAGAACCCGCATGCTCTTGAGGTTCAATATGCATGCAAAGCCTTGAGGAGCAAGCAAAAGGTTAGAGACTTAGTGGTTGAGAGGGATAATACATTACTTGTCAATATGTAGCCCTCGAAGAAGCCTCATAAGCAGCTTCAGGAAGTTGTGGATCAACCACAACTAGAGAAGATGAGAGGAGACAAAGTGGAGACATCCACTCATACAAAGACCTCCAATAGGAGGAAATTTTGAGCCAGGTGGGTAGAGGGATCACATGCATCCATACCTCCAGGTGCAAGGTGGGGCAATGTGAATTGATAGTTCCAAGAGGGATGAAGTTGGGTAGGGTCCATTGAGAGGTTTTATCTCATGGATCGTACCTTGCTACGGGAGTCCAATGTACATAGTAGTGGGAGGAATCAATGATGATTGATGTAGTTAGAGATCAGAGTGATAGAGGCTAGAGTAGTCAAATACTACAGAGTGTAGAGAAGGGTTGACAAGAGAGAAGAAATTCAGAGTCAACAAAAGTGCAGAGTTTTCAGTCAACAGAGGTAATAAAAGTCAGAGACTTTGATGACAGATGCATCATACTGATTTAGGTTGGATGTTTTTTTGTTTATGGAGTTGTTGTAGAAAAAACACAAGAGAGGCATGTTGCATGCATAACATTCCAAAGGTTCGAGGTCGAGATTGAGTCAAATTCATTTCTTTTTGAGAGGGATTGTTGAAAATAGCAACAAGAAATGTTAAAAATAGAATCCATAAATTCCAATTTAAATTGTCCTTGAATTAAATTGTGAATTAAAATCGAATTCTATTCTCACAGCAACTTGTAAATAGTTAATTAATTTAAATTAATTTAAATTAACTTAATTATCTTAGGAATTTCAAGTTGGAAGTATTTATGTAGTCATGTATATGTTCTCCCTAATTTTTAGGGGTCCAGTATGTGTTTAAATCTAGTTGGAAATTAGATCACTCACTTTACTCACTTAAGTTCAGTTAAACTAGTTCTAAATTGTTTTCAGAACTAATAGAGGACTAACAGTTAGTTGGTCCACTAATGCATCCACTAGTGCTACTCTGCTTAACTGAAGATTTCCTCATGAGAAACTCATGCATGTCAGTTCAGAGAAAGACCCAGTTGAGACTAGAGTGCAGGGACAATGTACTATCAATTGTAAGATTTACTAAGTTGTATAGATCATGCATGCAATCAAGAACTGAACCTAGAAGGAATTTTGGATGCACTTGATTCCCATTAATATGGGTTATTCAGCCATAGGAATTGTGTAAGGGAATAGGGGCGGGAGAGCTTTAGAATTTTCTAAGTGTTGGTTAAGAGCTTGCTTGTGAGCTGAGGATTGATTATACTGAGTGTTGGGATTGTTCTTGTGAGAACAAGCATTGTATTATCATCTTGGATTTCTGATATATGTAATACATATAGTGGGGTTTTGAGTTGTGGCTTTCCCTGGATATTTATTGTGTTATTTGTTCTTGATTATCTTCCTCTTGTAGGTTATTGTTTTCATCTATCTATTGGCTCCCGCTCGTTGAAAGTAGAAGTAGATTCTTGTCCTGTGCTTTAGTAATTTGCATGAGCTTGTGAATCTACAAATATTTCTACACATTTATCCTTTTCTCAACACTATAGTTCCAACCAAGCTTACAATGAATATCAATTCCAAGATATTTGTATCAAAGAACCTTTCCAAATTGTGATTGTCATATTGTAAAGTGTCATAAGTGAACTTAGGGGATTTAATTATTATAACATTCATTTTTTCTAGATTCATAGTCATGTGTATAATAGAGTAGAAGTTCTTGAGGATTGTCACATGATTATTGATCTCATAGGGATTTTATTCCAACATTACAAGTTATCAACGTAAACTCCAAAGTGGACACGAGATAGAGTACATATTTGGTTGATTCACATATTATAGTTAATTTCTTTTGACCACCCATAACTGTTCCTTAGCATGGCAATGACACCTTCATATAGCCTTATAGAAATAACTCTTAGGTCATCAAGTATTTTTAGCTCTTCTAACATATTCCGATGGTTGGTTCTTGCCATAATGTCAAAATATTTTCTCAAATAAATGAAACAGAAATGGAGATTAGTCTTATTATTATGACACTCTTTCACAATGGTCCTTATCATAACAAGATTGTCCACAATCAAATTATAACTCCTAAAGGTAGCATGTTCTTTAACTCTTTTTCAATATCTATCAAGAAGAATAATTATATTTTTTTTTTCATTTTCTTTCCAAAATACTTCCATAAATTTTGTCTAAGATGGGGCTAGTCATAAAAGTCCTATAATTAGATGGATTTATTTTGTCTCAACTTTTAAAGATAAGAACAATGAGGCTTTAAGTCCAATTTTTAGGGAATCCTTGCTTGAGTGTTAAGTTGAAGAGAATTTGTATATGAGGGATGAGGATATGCCCTTTTCTCTTTAATATTTCATCTTGGTAACCTCCAATTTCCTTATATTTCTTACTTGTGAGTCACTTAACAAAAAAAAAATATCTTCTACAAAAAAAAATTCATCCTCTATATGAGGATTTGGAATGTTGCCCAAAACCACAGAGGCTTCATAGATATTTTGAGGTAGGAGTTACATTACGGGACTTGTATTATCTTTTTTTTTCTCATTTTATGAATCAAAATTTTCCTCGAAATTTGCTAGGATCGATCTTTGATTATTAGAGAAGCTTATCGTACTATCTAGTAATGTAGTTCCTTTTTCCCTTTTAATTAGGGATTTATATATTTTTATCTTATCCAATCTTGAGAACTCATTAGAAGCATATTTTATGGTTGTTCTAGAAATTTTACACTCACGGTCATACTAAGGGTTGGCTACCCTATCTTTCTTTTTTCCTTATCACCTCAATAAATAATTTGTTAGTGGAAGTAGAGAGGTTTGTTGTAAAATTATGATAGATATCATAAATAATTCCATAAATCTTGGCTAAGATGGGGCTAGTCATAAAAGTCTTATAGTTAAATGGATTTCTTTTTTCTCAACTTTTAAAGATAAGCAATGAGGCTTTAAGTCAAATGTTTAGGGAATCCTTGCTTGAGTGCTAAGTTGTAGAGATTTTCTATATGAGGGATGTTCTATATGAGGGATGAGGATATGCCCTCTTTTCTTCAATATTTCATCTTGGTAACTTTCAATGTCCTTATATTTCTTACATGTGAATCACTTAACCAAAAAAATTATGTCTCCTACAGAAAACAATTCATCCTCTATATGAGCATTTCGAATGCTGCCCAAAACCATAGGGGATTCTTACATATTTTTGGGGTAGGAGTTACATTCTGGGACTTGTATTAATTTGTTTCTCATTTTATGAATCAAAATTTTCCTTGAAATCTACTATGATCGATCTTTGATTATTAGAGAATCATATCTTACTATCTATTAATGTAGCGACTTTTTCCCTTTTAATTAGGGATTTGTATATTTTTATCTTATCCAATCTTGAGAACTCATTAGAAGCATATTTTATGGCTCTTCTCGAAATTTTACACTCGTGGACATATTAAGGGTTGGCTATCCTATTTTTCATTTTCCTTATCAACTCAGTAAAGAATTTGTTAATGGAAGTAGAGAGGGTTGTTGTAAAATTATGAAAAATATCATAAATATTGTTCTTATATTATAGGATATTTAACTCAATATTTATGTCCTTTAAGAAAATATCAACTTTATTTTTGTTGAAAATTAAATATCTTTAGCTATTAGAATTTTCCACAATGGAAATTTTCTGCATGACAAAGTTTAGGGTTACGGATAACTGTTTATAATCATAGTTATATCTAGGGTTGTTTAAAAGGTCAAAATTTGTTATTTTCTTGTACGCGGGAATATCTAAAATCACACAATCTATGGCATTATTGCACAACTCATGGATACAATTCATCTAATTATAATTTGGTTGTTTCATTAGAGCATTTGATAGGCCAAAAAAATGCAGCAAGAATATTGAACTCATTTGTTTAAATGTCCAATTAGGGTTCATACAAAATTGTGAGGTGTTGTGCAATATATGTGAAAACTACATTGAAACAACAACCTTTAAAAGAATAAAGCATGACAATTCTAAAAATGTAATTTCTAAACAAGAAAATTAACATAAATCAAATGTTGTTTCAATGAAAGTTGAAATAAAGTAAGTGTTAATAAAAGTAATCAACAAAAAATAATTTGCAAAAATTAAATGATTGTCATAGCAAGAAATCACAAACCATAAAGCAAGTTATTCTAGCAACAAACCATAAAGTAAAAGCAATAAAGGAGATGAAAGAAAGTAAATGCATCATGGCAATCAAAGTATATGCCTTGATTTTAATATTAAGATTATATGTTAGAAAATTCTCTTGGATTTTCTCTATCCTTTTCCAAGAATCTATAGAGATACTACATCCCTAAACTTCACATCTATATAAGATAATAGGGTGATGAGAGAATAAAAAATGAGTTTTTTATTATCTCATAATTAAAGTATACTAATTAACAATTTTTTTCAAGCCCATAATAATATTTCCACCTTCCATTTATCCTTTTCTCAACGCTATAGTTACAATCAAGCTTACGATGAATATCAATTCCAAGATATTTGTATCAAAGCACATTTTCCAAATTATGATTGTCACATTCAAAAGTGTCATAAGTGAACTTAGAGGACTTAATTAACATAACATTCATTTTATCTAGGTTCATAGTCATGTCTATAATAAAGTAGAAGTTCTTGAGGATTCTCACATGATTATTGAGATCATAGGGATTTTATTCCATAAGACCAACATTATCATAAATAAGTTTCAGGCTAATGCAACTAACTTCTTGTAACCAACATTCTAAGTTATGAATGTGAACTCCAAAGTTGATAGGGGATAGGGTACATCCTTGCTTGATTCATATATTATAGTTAATTCTTTTGACCACGCATAAGTGTTCCTCAACATGGTAGTGACACCTTCATATAGACTTATAGAAATAACTCCCAGGTCATCAAGTACTTTTAGTTCTTCTAACCTATTCCAATCGTTGGTCCTTGTCATAATGTCAAAAGATTTTTTTAAAATAAATGAAACAAAAAAGGAGATTGGTGTTTCTTTCACAATGATCCTTATCATAACAAGATTGTCCACAATCAAATGGTACCTCTTAAAGGTAGCATGTTGTTTAAATCTTTTTCAATGGATATAAAGAAAAATGCTTATCTTTGGTTTTTCTTTTTATTTCTAAAATATGTCCATAAATCTTGACTAAGACAGGGCTCGTAATAAAAGTCCTATAATTAGATGGATTTCTTTTTTCCCATCTTTTAAAGATAAGAACAATAAGGCTTTAAGTCCAAGTTTTAGGGAATCCTGGCTTGAGTGTTAAATTGAAGAGATTTTGTATATGAGGGATGAGTATATGCCCTTTTTTTCCAATATTTCATCTTGGTAACTTTCAGTGTCTTCATATTTCCTACTTGTGAGTCACTTAACCAAAGCAATTATGTCTTATACAAAAAACAATTCATCCTTTATATGAGCATTTGGAACGCTGCCCAAAACCGCAGGGGATTCATACATATTTTTGAGGTAGGAGTTACATTTTAGGACTTTTATTATTTTTTTTTTTACATTTTATGAATTAAAATTTGTCTGATAAAATGGTTGTTTGTAATTTGAGTATGAAAAATTTTGAGATTAAAAGAATAAAGCATGATGATTCTATTAATGTAATTTATAAACAAGAAAAGAACATAAATGGATTTTTGTTTCAAGGAAATTTGTAATAAAGTAAATGTTAATAAAAGAAATAAACAAAAAATAAATTGCAAATATTAAATGATTATAATAGAAAGAAATTGAAAACCATGAAGCAAGTTATTCTAGCAAAAAACCATAAAGGAAAAGCAATGAAGGAAACACAAGAAAGTAAATCCATCATGCCAATGGAAGTATATGAATTACAAAAAAAGAACCACAACTCTTGGAAGAGAATAAAATAGAATCTATCCAATCCATAGATAAAGGTGATTTGTTAGAAATTAATTAATGGAGCAATGAAATATATAAAATATTGCAAAAACAAAAATACAGAAATGCATAAAGCAAGAGAGACACACATATACATGGTTCACCCAATTTGGGCTATGTCCATGGAGAAATAGTCAGTCATTCCTTTTATATTATCCATCAAAATGAAGAGATACAACCTACAACATATGCACTGTAATTTCCTCTTCACTCTCACACAACCTCCCATCTCTCTCTCACTTAGAATAATAATACACGGTCATAATCCAATTCCTTCATATAAACTAAGGGTTTCCTTTTAGGGTAAAAAACCATAAATTAACGTAATTTATACCATCAGATCATTCACCTAAGGAATGCCCCATATTGACTATCAAATTACAATATTTTACAAGATAAATTTTCATCTATTTTTTGATTCGGGTGTGCCACCCCTGAACCCCCATCAGAGGAGAGGGAAACAACTATCAAACAGGTTTCATTTCCACCCTATTTAGGAATTAGGGTCCAACGCGACTGAAACCTCTAAATCAAGAAGATAATTAGGCTCCACACATAACAATCTCCCACTTGGAGGCTAATTATATAAACTCCAATTTCTTCACTTGTTGGACAATGATTCCACTTGGACTTGGTTTTTTGTAATCTTCACCATCATACTTTAAGATGAATATAAACTGAGCATAATCTCAGTTTCTCCTTAGTTACAACTTCCGTTAACATATCTGCTGGATTCTGGCTATTGTGTACCTTTTCTAGCTTCAATTGTCCATCTTCTGACAGTAATCGTATGAAATGGTACTTGAGTTGTATATGTTTTGTATTGGAATGCAAAAATTGGTTCTTTGAAAGGTGAATGGAACTTTGGATATCATTGTTTAACCTTCCCATCTCTTGCTTCTTGCCCAGTCCATCGATAAACCTTTGTAACCAAATCATTTCTTCACTAGCCTATGTAGCAACAACATACTTTGCTTCGATTATTGAAAGTGCAACAATGTTTTGCAATTTTGAAAACCAACTGACAATTGTTCCACCTATGGTAAACACATACCTTGTGGTGCTTCTCTTGTTATCTTTATCACCTGCCATATCTACATCAACATATCCTTGTATAGCAATGTTTGAATCACTAAGGCATAATGTTTTATTTGTGGTACGTCTCAAATACCTGAAAATCCACTTCATTTCCATTTAATTCTCTTTTCCTAGAGTGTCCATATACCTACTTACAACTCCCACTGCACGTGCAATATCAAGCCTTATGTAGACTATTTCATACATTAAGCTTCTAAATGTTGATGCATATGAAACTTTACAAATATAATCCATCTCTTCCTGGGTCTTCGGACACATCTCCTTACTTAGATTGAAATGGATAAACAAAGGTGTACTAATTAGTTTTTCATTTTGTGTATTAAATCTTTCCAACACCTTTTCTATGTACTCACTCTGAGACAATGTTAATTTGCTATTTTTCCTATCTCTAGTTATTCTCATAACAAGGATTTGTTTTGCAATACCCAAATCCTTCATTGCAAATGAATTTTTCAATTCTTTTTTAGTACATTTATTTCCTGCATGTTAGATGTTGCAACAAGCATGTCATCTACATACAATAGCAATATAATATAGATGCCATCATTTTGGTTTTTAAGATAAGCATAATGGCCATATTGACATTTAGTATAACCTTTTCCATACATAAAACTATCAAATTTTAGATACCACTGCCTTGGATCCATTTTTAATCCATATAAGCTCTTATTCAATTTGCACACTAATTTCTCCTTCCCTTTGACTACATACCCTTGTGGTCACTAAATATATATTTATTCCTCCAAATCCCGATGGACAAAGGTTGTCTTTACATTTAACTACTCAAGATGAAAATATTTTGCTTCCACTAGACTTAAAATAGTTCTAATTGAAGTCATTTTAACAAAAAAATTAAAAATCAAAGTCTATACCTTTCCTTTGTGAAAATCACTTCACCACAAGTCTAGCCTTATACCTCTATTTTCCTCCATCTTCTTCCTTCAACTTGTAAACCCATTTATTCTACAATGTTGTTTTACCTGCATGCAACTTAACTAACTCCTAAGTTTGTGTTAGGTCCCTATACTACTAGTGTAGCCCCTTATTGTTATTAGTGAAACCCACTTATTGTATTGTTGTGTTCATGTAGTACCCATATTTTTATTATTGTGCCCTATAGAAGCCCCACTATTGTTATTTTTGTCCTCTTACAATATTATTGTTATGTAGTCTCTGATTATATTGTGACTCCTTAGACTCCTATATATAGAAAGGAGATATTGTCATTTGTATTATGGAAGAAGTATTCATTTCTGTAATGTAAAGTATGTTTCCCCATCAAAGAGGCTTATTTTGAAGTCATTGATATATTTCTTCTTCTATTTTTTGCGCTGGTTTCATAACATTTGGTATCAGAAATTTGGATTCTAAGGTTTCATTGATTCAAATAGGTCAATGTGGAATTTTCTCTATAATTTTTTTCTACAAAGCTTCAGAATTTGAAATTAAAACCCATTTGAGCCACAATCTTTATGAACCTCGTGACCTAATTTAAGATCTTGTGTCACTATAGTTTCAGAGATATGAACTGAGGAATTTAAGGTTTTTGTAGGCTCCAGAATTTGATCTCAAATAGGTGACCTTGGGAAGCCTGTCATAACTTTCTCTCTGATCATCATATTCAAATTTAGTAAAAAGTGACAAAAATAGGATAGACTATAGTTTGTTGGGTATCAGTTTTAGGGCTGAAATTTGAAACAATGACATGTGGTACACCATAGAAGTCTCTTTATTGAATTAGTCTATAATAAGGTCATCGTGGGAAATTGGGCATAAATCTTTCTTAGAGAGTCCAACGTAGATTAGAATTGTGGGGTTGGAAAGAAGATTCAGAGGGCTACCAAAATATGAAATTTTAGACCTTGGAGATCCGAAATTAGAGAGACATAATAGATTCAAGATTGATCTACTAAAAGCAATAAAAAGAATGTCTGAAAACAAGAAAATAGAGACACCTAGTAAGAAAAATTGGAGGGATGATTTGAAGAATGTGATCGAAGCTAAGATAAATGGTTTTATATATGTAATGGAAGCTAATTTCAATGGTATAGATGAAGAATTGAAAGGAAACATGGAATATTTGAAGAAATACATGAAAGGTTTGAAGGAAGGTTGGACAAAGTTGCTACAAGAAAGGCTTCCTAATGGCGAAAAAGTAATAGAGGAAAGTCATGACGAGAACAAAAAAAATGTTAATAATGATTTCATAAAATATAAAATTGGATTGAAGACCCACCATATTCCAAATATTGATATGAGGAAGTTTGATGGCAAGGATCCCCTAACATGGATACTATAGATGAAGCAATATTTGAATCTACATAATGTGAGAAACACACAAAAGGTATGTATTACAACTTTATATTTAGAACCCAATCAGTTTGTATGGTATCGATGGATTTTCTCTCATAAAAAAATTATTACTTGGTGCATTTTTATGGAAGAAATGATTGAACATTATGAGGATACAAAGAGAAACGTCTTATTTAGCCAATTGATAAATCTCAAACAAAAGGTTTCAATGGCAGAACACATTGACGACTTCCAAAAATTGAATATAAGGGTAAATACAATTACAAAGGAGCATGGGATTGATGTCTTCATAGGGACTTTAAAGGATAACATCCAATATGAGGTTTGTCTTTGGGAACGAGATTCATTGGAGAAGGGATTCAGGTTGGAAAGACAAAATGAAAGAAAAATTATGGCAACAAGGAATCCTACCACTCACAACTATAAATATGGAAGTGTTGCCACTTCTAACCCTCTACAACCTACAAGGTTGACACCACAACATTGGAAGAAAAAATAACAATAGGGATTTGTTATAGTTGTGATAAAAAATACACTAAAGGTCATAACTGTGATGAGAAGAAATTATTCTACATAGATTGTGAAGAGAAGGAAGGAAAGGATCAAGAAATGTTAAAAGAAGAGGATATACACTAGGAACCAACCCCAGAAAGAATAATTGAAGCTGACTATATCTTGTAATGCATTGGCATGAATTTCCACTCCTCAAACTCTCAAGATATATGGAAAAATGAAGATAGTGAACAAATGTTTGGAAGGATATTTTCGTTGCTTCGTATCTAATAAAAAAACACAATGGGTCAAGTGGTTACCTTTGGTTGAATGGTGGTTTAACACTTCATAAAAAATGACCCCATTTATGACACTTTATGGATATCATCCACCATCCATAAGATAATATTTAAGAGAAAATTCTAAGGTTCAAGCAGTGGAACATCACATCAAGAATCAACATCTCTAACTCTTAAAGGATAATCTCACTTTGGTGCAGAATCAAATGAAACAACAGGAAGATCAACATCGCACTGAAATAATTTTTGATGTAGGTGACTGGGTATTTTTACGGCTACAACCATACAAACAAATTTCCTTCAATAAAGCTAAGAAGGATAATAAATTATCACCAAAGTACTATGGACCTTAAAAGATGTTGCAAAATATTGTTACAATGGCATACAAATTGGAGCTTCCTGAATCTTCCTGAGTGTGCACATTTTTCCATGTTTCATGCCTAAAGAAGGTTATAGATGACAAGCTCCTAGTTCAAACAATATTGTCGAAACTTGATGAAGAAGGAAAAATCATATTATAACTTGAAGTAGTCATGGAAATAAGAACCCGACAACTACGAAATAGATCAATTTCAGAGTATATCATCAAGTGGAAGAACTTAACTGCTCAAGATTCTGCATGGGAGGATTAGACATTTATATCGAAGCATCCATAATAGCTCAAGTGTTGAGGAAACCACTTTTTGGAAGGAGAGGGGAATGTTACGTACCTATACTACTAGTGTAGCCTCTTATTGTTATTAGTACAACCCCTTTATTGTATTGGTGTTCCCATGTAGTCCCCACATTATTATTGTTGTGCCCCATAGAAGCCCCACTATTGTTATTGTTGTGCTCTTACAATATTACTATTATGTAGGCTCTAATTATATTGTGACCCCTTAGATTTCTATATATAGAAAGGAGGTATTGTCATTTGTATTATGGAAGAACTGTTCATTTGTGTAATGTAAAGGAAGTTTCTCCCTCAAAGGGGCTAATTTTGAAGTCGTTGATCTATTTCTTCTTCTATTTTGTGAGCTAGTTCCATAACAATTTGGTTATGCATCAAGGAGTCCATATCTTCTTCCATGGATTGCTACCATTTCTTCTTGTTTTCTAACTCCATTTCTTCTTCATATCTTTCTAGTTCACTAGAATTAGTCAACAATACATAATATAATGAAGGAAAGTATCATGTAGGGGGTCTAACTATCCTAGTATATCTTCTAACAACACTTTCAGGTGTTTGAGGTGTCTGTCTCTGTTGTGGTTGTTGTTTTTGTTATAGATACTGATCATTATAATTTTCAGTCACTTTTACTTTTTTGTGATCTAATCAAGCAATGTGTATTCTTTTTTTTCCCTTTTCCTATTTATTTTCCTATATCTGATCCTTATGCAATACCTTTCCATTGAATATGACATATCTTCTCATAATGATTTTGTGATTTTCATAATCATATAAGCGATAACCAAAATCATATCCACTATAGGTACAATTATTTTATTTTTCTTCAATCTTTGTTCTGTTTTATTTATTAATGTGGATAAAGGCTTGACAATTGAAAGTTTTTAAAAATGAGTAGTTTACCTTTTTACCTGTCCATTCCTCCTTTATTATATCACCATCCAAGGAAATTGAAGGCACTCTGTTTATTAGATAAAAAACAATATCTACAACATCTCCCCAAAATTTTAAGGGTAGTCCTGTATGCAACCTCATGCACCTTGCACGCTCCATGATTGTCCTGTTCATGATTTCTGATACACCATTTTTGTGTGGTGTTCCTAGAACTATCTTCTCTCTGTGAATTTCATGCTTTGAATAGTAGTTATCAAACTCTTTGCTACAATGCTCACCTCCATTGTCTCATATTAGACACTTCAATTTCATTCCTATCTCATTCTCAATGAAATATTTCCATTTCTTGAAAGTATCAAATGCATCGTATCTATCCTGAATACAATAAATCTAGTTTTTCCCAGTTGCATAATCAATAAAAGTAACATAATAGCGATAAACACTAAGAGATGATACTTGATACGGTCCCCATACATATGTATGCACATGCTCTATTTTTTCACCTCTTTTCTTTTGTAACTCTGATAAATTTGACTCCCTTATACTTTCCATAAACAAAATTTTAACATAAACCAAAATCAACATGCTTCAACATGGCAAAAAATTTCTTGAGTGAAGAATTTCCATCCCCTTTACACTCATCTGCTTGAGTCTATAATGCCACAATGTCATATCTATCCTGTCGAGGTTAATGCATTAACATATTTATAAATACAATGTACCAACCTTTTCTCCTTTTGCTATTGCTGATATGAAAATGGAGCACTTAGGCTTCTTTTATAACTTACAAGAACCTCTCCCACTTCCAAAGATTTAAATATTCACAAGCCTTTATGATTAACCTGTGCAGAATTAAATATGTGCTTGAATAGAAGGTGTATGCTAGTGTTATTTATTAAAACTATTTATGTGTTGTAATTTAATGTGCTTAAGCTAATATATAAATACATATAACAGTAAATATGCAGCAGTAAGAAAAAACACATAAGGCAACAATTTAATTAGGATTTCACCCAAAACTCTTGGGCTATGTCTTCGTGAGCTCTAATCAACTCAACTAGGCTCTCTGGGATTATGGTAAAGTCCTTTTACAAGCTCCCTGGCTCAACTCCATTGATTTTACACATACACAATGGGATTAGACACCATTTTATCCCTGGCTCTTAGAGCTCTCGGCTTTCTGGCTCTTGGCTCTCACTCTGGCTCTTGGCTTTAGCTCTCATCTTTGGCTCTTGGCTCTGGCTCTTCAACTCTAGCTTCTTTGGCTCTCAACAATGTACAACTCTCTGGCTTTTCACTTGAACTCCAAGTGACTCCCTTGGTTTCTCTGCGCATTTAGCTTTTGCTCTCTCGACTTCTTTTTTTGCTTCTGCACTCTTACTTATTCTCTATTTTATCCAAAAACCCAACAACCAACCTCTATCTTTGAAATTCATGGTTTTTAAGCCAATTGGTGTTTTTCTATTCATTTTGCCTCTCGGGTTGTCTGGCTTCCAGTCGCTGTCCCTTCATCTTCCTTCTGGAGCATTTAACAATCATTGCTAATGTCCCAAGGTATGGTGACCACATGTTTTGTAATGGAAAAGGTTGCTGGCACGTTGAAATCCCAAAGATAACATTTCTCTATTTACATAAAGAAATACACCAGAAACATTGAAAAATCTGCATAAGTTCCTTTTATCGAACTTGAAAATCCCTTAATTCTGCTCTATAAGCCTATCGGGTCCGCCTTTATGTCACTTTTCACATCCCTACTGTTGATCTGGGAGATCTGGAGCCAACGACTGAGGTTCATTTTGGGTGGCTCATTCCTATGGGGGTTAACTAGCTGAAAAGGGTGGTTCTCTCTCTCCAGGGCCTGGGCACGTGGCAACTAGTGTATGGGCTCGGGCGGAGCCCAGCCAAAACCACTTACCGCCTTCGGCCCACTCGAAATCCTACTTGTATTGTGATTTCCCTTTGTATTTAAAAATGCATTAAAACATGAAAATCCTGCTCATATCAGACTTGAAATAATATATATTTGCATTAACAACCCTTTCGGGTCTGGTTTCATCACTTTATTCACATTTCTTTGGTTTTTCGTTCATTTAACAAAATTGTGATTTACATTGAAAACTCCCTTTTTTAGGACTCGAAATATTATCAAATATAATTTATAATTTTATCGAGTCCGACCCTTTTATCAGCATTGGGGGTCATTGATTGCTGATCATCAATATTGGCTATTGCAATGTCACTTGGCCAAGGGTTCTGTGTATCGTTGACGTCGATTCTCCGATCTGATCGTCGGCAATCAGTGATCACATGATTGCGATTGGCAGATCCAGGTCCCAATATCGCATATATGTTTGCGTCTGATCTGATCAATTGGATTGGTGGATTGGATTTTCCTTCACCTTCACGTAAATCTGGCCTTTGCCTTTTTCCGATGCGATTTCCATTTTTAAGGGTTTTTTTTGCCATTTTTAGGGGTTTTTGCCTCTTTTTCGAAAGAAATTGGGCATCTTATTCATGCGATAACTTTTGCATCCTAATTCCATTTTAGCCTATTCAAGTTGGAGTAGATTTAGAAGGAAAAGATCTTTGCAATGGGGCCATTTCCATGAACTTCCTTGGACTTTCATTTTTCCTCTGTGAGGACCACTTAGACTTATGAGTCTATCCAAAATCCATTTTGGATCACGCCTTCCCACTAAAAGAACTTTTGGTCTCCAAAAGACTGATATACTGATCTGAGTAGTAAATGAGAGTAACAACACTCTCTTCTATCAACCTCCATACACTTGCCTTGAATAGTGCCTCTTGACCAAAGTCTGTGACCACTTTCCTTTTTGGTATGCTGGTTCTCCTAGGAAGAACTGTCTTCCTTCTTTCCTTCATGCATAACTTCTCCTAAAATGGTCATACAAGGTAGTTTGAACTCTTCTACCTTGATCATTGATCCAAGGTGGCTCAAACAAATTTGAAGTACACCTGCTCCACAAAACTTTCACTTGTACCCATTTGACAAGCTGTTAACAACAATTGTTAACAACAACAGAAATACAGACAACAACTAGACGGTCTAACTCCTGTTTCAACAAAAGAAACATATTCCACATCTTGTGAACACCTCCATGTCTTACATCTACATACAAATGATGGACTAGATAACAAGCCCACAAAACATGCCTTTAACAATCGACCCTTCAAGTCAAGCACGTAGAAAAAGACCATTAGGACTCTTTTTCAAAAGATGAAACATTTCATCACTATCTCCATCTTGGAGACAAGATTCACTTCTCCCAAGTCAACATTGCATCAAAGAAATCAACCCTACAAGTTAATTACTCATACATTTTCAAAACAAGGAAAACATCAACATCCCTGTGTCCATGCACATCATGCTCATGCAAACATTTCATCCTTCAACTTTCACTTAAATACATTTTACATTCGAAGCTTAAATGACATATAATGTTGCAGCAACAAAGTGAGTCTCCTACTCAACTTTTCCATTCATCTTCTTGGTAAGAACCTGCAACTTGCATTCAATTACCACAGAAATGTAAATAGATGCATCAATAGACATGCAATCTTAATTGGATAAGAACTCTAACCATTTCTTACCAATCCCTTTCAAAGGTGCTACCTTTGTCTGCACATTAGCATCATCATGTGAATCATCCTGAGATGCATCATTCCTGGAATTTTTCTTTCCATTTCTACCATATTCTCTTTCCACTTTCTTCAGCTTTTGTGGAAGCATTGCTAGATTTAGAGTCTAACACCTTTCAACAAGATGACCTTGCTTATGGTAGTAAGTGAAACACATGCGCATCCTCTTCATAGCATGATTTGCCTTGTTCAATGGACCTTTGGCTTTTTTCTTCTTTTTCTTCAAAAGTTTCCTATATGTGGCCATTCTCTTCCAACATCTAGAAAAATGATGGTTATCCAAAACACAAAAGGAACATGCAATTATTTTCCCATGCTTATGTGGAATTTTACCATGCTTTACAAAATCAAAAGGAATGTGTTTAGAACCAGATTTATACCTGCATCTTTCACCTTTATTGCCTTCATGAGGAGATGAAGCAAATGAAGAAGTGACTACTTTTGGAACACCATCAATCTCTTTAAGGCTTTCAAAGTTTCCACAACTCTTTAGTTCAAGTGTGTGCTTCTGAACACCTCCATCCTACAAATGATGTTTCAAGCCATTGCATTCCTCCTGAATACAATCTTCACACTCAGTAATGCAACTTCTTCTTGGAGCTATTTTAATGGCCTTCATTGCAGCTTTGGAACTTTCCCCATGAGCTTGTCCATAGCCAAGGCCCAAATACGTAGGCCTCTCCTCAATCATTATTGACTCAATAATACCTTGTGCATGTCTATCCAAGCCTTTTCCTTCATCGCCCAACTTAGACATTAGCTTATGACTTGTTCCTCCCATGAGAGGAAAAATCTTCGTCAAATGTTGCTAGAGTGACTTCACCTCCACCAAGTCGCTTGATCAAGTCTACCCATCTAGCCATCCTCAGATCCTTGGGACTACTGATGGTTGTAGACACTCTAGATAAAAGTGTTGGTACTCTCTCAAAGAAACAGGAATAAAGTATGCTCCCATAACCGATATTCTTCATTTTCCCTTCTCTTACTAGAGACAATTACTTCTTCATGCACGCCAAGATCCTTGTGCACCAATCAAATACTTTCGGGCGAATTCACTCTATTTCCAAGAACATGGTAGTTCGAGAGGCCTTATGTAATGTTGTTGGGCATGCTACCCTGACAATGGCAAAGAGGATAATTTTAATTGGAAGGTTCCTTATATTTTTTTATCAAAATCTCTAATATGACCTTGTTTGTCCCTTATATGCAGTAGATATCTATGTAATCTGAGACATTCAGGCCTCCCCAGAACCTCTCTTTTAGATCAACTATGTATCCTGTTTGACAAAGTCCTATGATGAAGTTAATATCTTCCACATCAATCTGTAATGGAATTTGAATCGTAAAGAACTCTTGTTGTGGATCCTAGTAATGAACAAGAATTTCTAAAAATTGTTTTGGGTTTTGTATTTGACATCATAAGAAACTTGAGCAATCCACATCCTCTCAATGAATCTAATTTTGTTGGATCATTTAAAACCTCATTGTAAACATCACTATGCTCCCTCTCTTCCCTAACAATTGAGATCCTACAAAGTTAAGATAATTCATCCATTAGAAATCATATTTTTCAAACTTCTCTATGCATACGCGACTTTCTTAAATGAAAGTTGTGATTACGCATGAATTTTCCTTTGGAAACCCGTGTATAGGGCTTTCTATATATAGTTTCCAAAGAGATGACCCACGTACACACATAGGAAATTTTTAAAACAAAAATCCTACGATAAAAATCAATTGAATTAATTCAAAATGTAATAAAATGAATGAGATTAAAGAATTAGAATTACCTGGAAGCCTTCAGTTGACAAATTGGTTGAGGAAATCATGAAATGGAGTTGCCCAAGTTTTCTCCCAAGCTCTCAAGCTCTCAAAACTTGCAAGTTAAAATGAATTTTTGGTGAGTTGAAATGTCTTTTTATATTAAAACTTTAAGACCCACTTTTATAAATTTCATGATTTTTAAACTTTATTATTTCAATAACTTTTTAAATTTTGGCTTGAAGTGTTGGGGGAGGTTGCTTTCCTGGGTAAATGAAGACTTTGTCACATTTTTTCAACACTTCGACTCCATGATCACATACATATCGTGGCTGATATCATTTTTTTCACTTGCATATTGGTTGGGAGATATCACTTTTTCGTCCCATTATGCATCATAACTTCATAGTTTGATAGTTTTCCACAGGGTTGACCTGACTATGTTGCAGTTTTAAAACCACTTTCACTCATCATCTTATAAAATCATAACACATTGGTAGAACCATTCCTTACATGGGTTACCTAGTTAGATCCTCGCTAGCATATGTTTCCCATGCTGCAAGAATTGTTTAGGCTCGAGATTCCTCTTTAGTCCGACCATGAATTTTCAATGAAGCATCATTCCTCTTCTTCTTCGCTATCATTCTAGCTTTATACCCTAGAGGCTCCCATGTGTTAATTTGTACTATTGCATTGCATATTAACTACTTGTATCCTTTTTACATTTGGACTCATGTATAAGCCACTTTTGACCATGAACTTTTTGCAAGTTCAAACCATGCATTCATTAGCCTCTACGACTTGACAACTTTTATTCATGGAAAGAACATTCCTTTGAGTGTTGATGACTAGTATTCGCCATCTTGCATTGAGCATAAGAATGTTCTAGTATGAGGAACTAGTTAATTTTCCTTTAACACTCATCATTTCCACTGTACTATAGGCATTCAATTTATTCTTTTTCAGGCTTTGCATATGAAAAATACAACAATATATAATATATATATATATATATATATATATATAATATATATATATATATATATATATATAATATATATATATATATATATATATATATATATTCCAAAAAAGAGTGGGAACATGACATTTACTTCCATATTTGATGGCAATAAGATTAAGCTATGTCGCCCTTAAACAAAGCACTCAAAATAAGTCTTTCCTCCTTTAGAATGGGACTTAGTTTGACTTTATCAGAGCCATAACCTTGTTCTTAATTCATTCCTCCTTTGATTAGTTATCTCTTCCAATCATATGGAGAGTTTGTTAATTCCTCCTGCATTGCAAATTTATACAAAGTTATTTTATACTGCCATAGAGTCACATCTGAGTTTTTCTTTTGTTCAACGGAATTCAACCCGTGTCAACCTTTCTACGGTGTCTCTTGACTCATTTTTAGTTGGCCATGCCTAGTTTGTCAAGTTATCTTAAGTATCACATCCGTTATTTGGTCCTTTGCTCATGCTGCTTAAGAAGGTCTCCATTGACTTCTTACTGGCCGGTCTACTCTTATTGACTCCAACAAATTAGGCCTAGAGTTGTACCTTGGCCCTATTTATATCATTGATAGCTAACATTGTGATCAAAATCGATCAGTATCATGGGTCTTTGACTGAGTGGTTTCCCTTGTGTTCGACATTAGCTTACATTATCACACATTGGGACTCATGCAGTAACTTTGTTTCCATTTGATGCTATTGGTGGATTCCTCACCTTTGTGTTAGATCTCATTATTGGTTGGTTCAAAGGGTTTCTGTCATGTACTAGACACATATTTTGTACACTGGAAACATACTTCGGAATGGTTACTTCATATCTTATCGTCTGAGTTCTTCCAAATTATTGGCTTGTGGGTTACACTCGCATTGGTTGATGTGGGATGTCTTAATGCCTTCCTTCCATTAGATCTTTTATGATCAACTCCAACTCATTTATTAAGGAATAAGATCTAGAATCCTTTTTTCAGTACCTTATGGTTTTTAGTCATCAGTGGCAGAATCCTTCACTATCAACCACGAGAATACATCAATGTCTCCTAATTGATAGATTCTCTCAAGTATTCGACTCCAACACATTTATTTGCACTTGTTAGATTTTACTAGGGCACTGTTGATGCCCCGAAAATCGTTACATCAACATCGAGGGATAACCACCCGATCCAGACCTTAATACAACTCCTTTTCCATTTGGGATGGTGGCTCTGACTGGATATAATGGGACCGGTTTCCCAATAGTGAATAGAAAGGGGGTGAATGAATGATTGGTTTTCTAACAAGTGATAATAAATGGAAGACTTATTCTATAAATGAAAAACATAAATGACTATTTATCCCGGGAAGCTTCTATTCTTTTAAGTGGAATGTTTAATAATCTATGTTTGCTGATAGGCATATAGATGACACTATGCAATAAACAAATACATTCATTTAAATGATAATTGCTTCGTTCAAATAGTTGAACGAAGTAATTGATAAAGCGATATTACTCTTCTCTTTTATATTACCGATACATGCATGATTGAAAGAATAGCGAACTGTAAACATCCAATAGTAGAAAGTATAAAGTTTATAGTTAAAATACATTCATATATTCAATAATAGCATAAATGACCAAACAATAATTCACATAAAAGGAATAAATTCAGACATAGATAATAGTACCATATGAGCTGCGAATTATTCCCTACATCAATCGCAATTTGAATTCCTTCTTCCGATTTAGAAATACTTTAAAATAAAGGCAATAGTGCACATTCATATCAAAGCTTCATTGTCAAAATTTGGAAAGATTTGGTCCAGTCTTCATAAAAGAATATGCTTCAAGTACAGTAGTGCAACTTCAAGCTTAAGTCATATACAAAAACTTTACGACCCTTTCTAAATGCATGAAAGGGTCTATAAATACTAAACTAAGCTAACAAACTACAAAATTAAAATGCTACTAAATTGGTATAATCCGATCTTAAAATATCTCCCCCACAGTGATCTAGAAATTGGCATCGATGATTCATTCTTTTGGCTTTTTTCCCTTTGTCCTGAGTTGGCATATTGCCAGCATTAGCTCCACTTCTTGAGGGCGGCTGAGTCGAGAATTGATTTGAGCAGCATAGGTGGCATCATGTATATCAGGAATGATACACCCAATTGCATCCGTCAGGCATTTGAGGGCGGCTCTTTGACTGTATGGTTTTACTAGGAACAACCAATAGGTGTCCCAAGTTAAACTTTTAATTCCTGAGATCAATCTCCCATTCTTTTCAAGCTCTTGCTACATGACTGCTCCAATGTCTTGGCCGATAATAGTTACCTGGCGTACATTAAGAAATCATGTTAGATAAATAGAGAGTGTTATTGATCAAGTCAATTAAATTGCTCGTAGATAACTTGCATCGGGAAACAACTCTCTCTTCTTTCATTAATTGGGACTGCCATTTTGTGAATAGGATTTCCTTATGGGATTCTAGGATTTTGGGCAAGTTTGCTGCCTTTCCCTCATTAGAGTCCCGCCATGTAAGAAAATCTATCAAAGTGTCTTCGGCTTGCTCCAAATCCTGCCTGGCATCCACTGACTTATCTATTATAGATGATGTTATGTTGCATAAAGGTTCAACTTGGGCGATTTCATGACATAACAATCTTATTTGCGTTATGAATGCCTTGTTAATTTGCATTCCCTCTGCTCTGAAATCAGCAGTTTGGGGAAGGCTCTTGAACCTTTCTACCTGAGCTGATAACTGAGCAATTTGCTCATATTTTGTCTTTGCCATCTATTCATTCGTTTCCTTCAACTTTGATAATGCCTCGGATACTTATTTCTATTTTTGAATTGCTCCCGAATCAATCCTCTGCTTCTCTTCATGCAACTGTTTTATTAGCTGGTTGTTTAATTGTTGCTGTGTGGACAATTGCTATTCTAGCTGTTCTGACTTCTGCTGCTCTTCTGATAGTTGTGCTTGCAATAAAGTGATCGCTTGATCCTTTTCCTTCAATAAATTGCTTACCTCCGATGCCTTATCCATGGTGGCTTCCGAATAGGCACCGACATACTGAGATAACTTGGTTAGGTCACGGAGGGGTCAAATTCTTCTCTCCATATCAAATTTGTTGTTATTGTTTGTTCAGGGAAGAGAGAAGGTTGATAAATCCTTCTTCTCTTCCGCTGTCGTTTTATCACAGCCCTGTGTTTCGGGCTATAGAAAACATCTAGTGGAGGAATGTCCTCTACTTGCAAAATAATTTGATCGGAGGGGTTCTTCGGAATTATTTCTACTACTGTACTTGAGGGTGGACCACTGGTTCCTTTGCTTGGAACCTCCTGTGATGTTGTATCTTGTGTATCGATAGCTTTGGATGTTTCGGCGTCCGTTGAGGTCTCAAGATTTCCTATAATGTATTGAATTGTTGCCATTCTTCAAGCAATCTTGGATCCACTTGAGTATCCATATTTATTTCTTTGCTTCTCTGCTCCTGCTGCCTTTTCTGTTCTTCTTCCCTTATTCTCCCCTGTTGCTTCTTTTCGGCTTCCTCTTGTTCTTTTCTTTGTGCCTCTTCCTGTTCTTTTCTCTGTGCCTCTTCCTGTTCTAATCTTCGGAGTTCCTCCTGCTCTCTTCTTTGGACTTCTTCATAGATTTCGGATGTAGTAGGAGGTTCATTAGTAAGCTATTGCTCAGGCTCGCTTGATTGAATCGGCAGGGTAGTAGCTAACAAATCTAGAGGCAGAGTTTGCAACCTCTGTTCTCTAAGTTTGTTAAATTCTACCAACCCATCATCGCGATATCTCATTCTGGCTAGCTCTTGTACCTAGAAGATTGACTCAGCGGAGGAGAACAGGTCATCAAACTCATCTTCCTTGTGCTCAAATTTAGTGAGCTTGGCTTGATCTAGGGCATTGTAGATGACTTTCTTCGGGTCAAAACGTCTATTAGGCAGAGTGGCGAGACTTAGGACATTCATTTTTTCTACCCCTTTCTCTGCATGTTTAAAATCATGTAGAGTATAGACGCCACACCTAAGAGGAAAAGGAGGCCAAACTTGCTTCTTTGAATTTCTAAGAGTTTTACTGGTTGACCCAGTTGTAAGCTGATATGCTATTTCGCGAGCTAATAGCTTGTCTAGTATGTACAAGGGGAGGACATGAGGTCTGGCCTGACTACCAAAAAATCTTACATACGTGAATTTTTCTTCTTCGAACCAGGTTCCTAGGGCTGTCAAGTCAATCTCAGCCTGAGAGCAGATCTTAGGGGCAGGTTTATCAAAAAATGCATAGTAAAGAGGTAGCATAAATCCATTGCAGACTTGGTATAAATGGTGTTTGTAATGAACTTTCCATAATTTCTGGTGGTAGACATGAATAGGCATAGGGTCCTATGGAGTCCATCTCCACCCTAATACAGGAAACTCAGAATTGAAACAAAGGGTATCCAGAATGTAGGCACTAAAATAAAATGGAGGGATGAACCTATTAGTAACATGGGATTTGTTTCTGAACTCAAGAATAGCCGTAGCCAATTTATCTGATAATATAGTCCCCCAATCCATTATCTCACTATTACATGCCACTTCCATCAAAGGAACCATCTCTATGGAAAACTTGGAAGAATCATGCAATCCCCATAATCGACACATCATGACTCCAGCATAACAATAAGGAGAGCATAAGGAGTCGACGGAGTACTTACCCGAAGACTCATGTTTGTGTTTCACCGGGTTTTGTCTCCATTCTCGTATAGGAACTGATTCGGTCTCATTCTCATCTCGAAACTTCTCTAAAAATTATTTATTGTACTTCTTTTCTGGCTCGGGCAAGTGGTACATTTGTCTGAAATCGTTGGGCTGAAATGAACCAAATACTCTTCCATCAACAGTGTAGAATGTTCTGTCTGTGATTGGAATTTCCTCAATTGCCCATCTCACCACATCCCTATACTGAAGAATTTGCTCTCGAGCTGCTATCCTATGTAGGTAGGAATTAGCCAAATCTTTTAAAGTAGCATCAAGTTTTCGGCTTGAACCTGCTGAAGCTTGTACTGATGTTTGCTGAGGGTCCTCGGCTTCTACCAAGTTGTAAATACTTTGCCAAGTAGTCCTGCCAAGGCCGAGATATGTGGTATCTGAGATTAATCCCTTCTTTCTTGGTCTCGGATCGGTGGCATGTTGTGCTATTACCATAGGAGCCGAAGGCGTTCCAGACTTCTTAGATTTCTTTCCCATCGTTAATGCGGAAAAAACTCTGCGCAAGAGAAAAATTAACGTAATGCAGAGAATAGATGTCTAAAACCAAGTATGAGGCAATTGTGTTAATCAATGAGTAATGGAGGATTTAACATAAGGCTCCCGCGGATGCAATATCTGAAAGGATTTAGGCATGATTGCTCATTAATTGGCCGTTAAAACCTGTCAATCATTTAATTGCTCATTATATCCTTTATTTGCCGAATAATGGTTTAAGCGTGGATTTGATTTTTTGGCGAGAGAATCTCTATAGGGAAGAGAAAAGGCTTTCAATGATAATTAATATTTGATATAGCGAAATCATATTGATCCTTTTTGAAAGTCGCGCTTTAGGCTTATCGCAATCGGTAATCGGAGGAAAGTTTGGGCCATTTTATTTAAGTCTTATAGAATCCCCGATCACCGATAGAGATATCGCTTGACTCGCATTGGGAGATTGGACGAGGAGAGTTTGTTATGTTCATGTTGCATTCCCCAACCGCCGATTGCAATATCGCATCAGAGTCAAGGGGAGGGGCCTTTTATTATTTGTTTTCCTGATATCCATTGGCTATTATGCTTTTATCGCGTCGGGGAAAATCAATGGGTCATGGTTTATGCATCCTTTGTTGTTGCGATATGCGATCTTGCGATCGATTTATCGAAATAATAAAGGATTATTCGTTTTGATTTATTTCAAAAGGTTTAAAGCTGTTTTGTTTATTTCCGAACCTTTAGAAAAGTGATGGATCAATACCAATTTATTGCAAAAGGGACCCATTTCAATTTATAATTTTCTAAAGTAAAATAAATTGAAATGGGGGGTTGTTGTATAACACAACAATTGGCGATTCATTGGAAGAAACAATTATCTCTGAAAAAGTTATTGAAATTTCGAACTTTCTTTACATAGATACCTTATCAAAAAGGAAATTTCTAATATAACTAAGTATACACACATTCTGAATATAATAAAGACATGTTTTTGCTAATTATTTCCCTTGTTAAAACTAGATACATTCTAAGTTTTAAATTGGCCTTTATTGGTTGATAAGATAAAACAAAACATCTTTCCAACTTAGCCATTTTAGTTGACTCCTTTGTCACGGGTAGAGCCTTTGCTGCCAGCAAACATTCATAGTTTCGACAAGGATACCTTTTAACCATTTGATTGTTCACGACCCCTTCCATCTCAGAGCATGTTTAAAAGAATGAATTCAAAACATGTTTTCATATTTTGTATCTTTTCTTTTCTACTTTTTGTAAGATAAAGAGCCATTGTCCTGGTTTGGTTGCCAGCTGATTTGACAATGCCATTCACTGGTTGTAATCTAATCGAACAAGCTGGCTCGTGATGAGACCCCTTGTCTTATGTTTATAAGCCATTACCCTGTTTTGGTATGCAGTGTTGGTAATGTCGGTCAGATTATTTCCCAATGATCATGGTAAGCAGGCTTGTAATAAGACCCCTTATCTTTATATCAGATATTTTGGAATTACACTCTGAGTAATCATATACTTGAATGAATGGGATGAACAATTTTCTCCTTAAGAGAAAATGGATGA
Source organism: Pinus taeda (assembly GCA_000404065.3). Lineage (NCBI taxonomy): Eukaryota > Viridiplantae > Streptophyta > Pinopsida > Pinales > Pinaceae > Pinus > Pinus taeda. The sequence continues at coordinate 17,484 of APFE030481407.1, read as the reverse complement.
AAAGGTAAGAGTTGAGGATGCTAAGATTGAATCAGTCTCTATTTTGATATTGATAACCTTTTTGTGACCAGTTTGAAAACATTAAAATGATTTACAGTAGTTCTAAATCTTTAGAGGATTTTCACAAAACAAAATGGGGTTTTCAGAATCCTAATATACCTAATTTCCTAGAAATTGTTCCTTTTGTTTAAGACTTCTATTTTACAAAAGTAAATATTAAAAATACTTCTTCTGAGCAACATTTCAATATAGCAAAGGCCAATAGAAGATATTTTACAACCTTATTTCCTAATGATCCTAAAGATTGCTAAACCTATTTAATTTAAAAGAGAAGGGGTTACCTCCTCAATTGAAGAATTTCTTTAAGATGAGGGCATTAACAGGAAGAGAGTTCTTCTTTCCTGATAGATCTTGTAATATGAATGTTGAATGGCCTACCTTCTTGCTGATCTGAAATGTTCCAAGCCACATCTTTTGGAATTTGGTGTGTTTACCCTTATCCTCATGTGCTTTGTCCCATTTAGAACTAGATCACCAACCTGCAACTATTTAGAGCTAGATGAAGCTGAATCAAATGATAACTTGATTATCTGCTGATGTTTATCATGGGTAATTTTGGCCTTTTCTCTTTCTTCTTCTAATTTTAAAATATGATCGTGTCTGAGTTGGATAGAAGAAGAGGGTCTTTCTTCAATAAACTGAACTAGGGCTAGAGAAGGAAGCGCTAAATTGGTTGGTAGTACTGCTTCTTTCCCGTAGACAAGGTTGAATGGGGAAGTACCTATAGAGGCCTTCTGCATTATTCTATCAGCCCATAGTGCGAATACTAAGGATTTGTGCCAGTTTTTATGATTTTGTTCGATAGTTTGCTTAAGGATTTTGAGTAGATTTTTATTGGTAGATTCTGCTAGACCATTACCCTGGGCATAGTAATTTGCAGAATATTTCAATTTAAATCCTCTTTTGATAGCAAACTCAAACATGACGTTTCGAGAAAAATAAGATGCATTATCAAAGACAAGAGCATTTGGGACACCAAACCTGGTAATGATGAATTGGTCTATGAATTCTATAATTCCTTCAGAGTTTGTTGTCTTTAATGGAATTGCTTCAACCCATTTGGTAAAGTAATTAGTAGTAGTAAGGATATACTTGTGTTTTTTGGAGGATTGTGGAGTTATCTCTCCAATGATGTCTAGTCCCCATTGTTCAAAAGATTGATTGATATTAACTGGTTGCAAAGGAAAAGCTGGTTTCCTTTGTCTTCCACTGGAGACTTGACAACTTCGGCATTTTCTTACATACTCATGGGTATCTCTGAATAAGGTGGGCCAGTAATATCCAGCATGGATGATTTTATGAGATGTTATGTCAGCTCCAAAATGTCCTCTAGCTGGTCCATCGTGTAGTTCCTGCAAAACCTTTTGTGCTTCAGGTTTCTCTAGGCATCTTAATAAAACTGAATTGTAGTTTTGCCTAAAAAGCACATCATCAATGATAACGATTTTTTTTTAATTTAATCTAATAGCCCGTTTGTTTTTATAAGAGAGATTAGGAGGTGCATGTCCATTTTTCAAATAAAAGATTAAATCTGCATATTGAGATTCAGAATCAGTAATACTTATCTAGTTGATTTCTCCAATATGATCTGTGTCACCTGATTCCGGAATGTTTGATGCTCCTGCTAATAACCTGCAAAAACCTTGACCTCTAACAATCTTTGCTGGCTTGATTTCCAAGTCATATTCTTTAAGTGTTGTAACTCAATTTGCCCTTTTTTCACCTAGTTCTCTTTGGATCAGTAATTGCCTTACTACAGAAAAAGGAACTATTACTTTTGTATGGGCTTTTAGAAGGAAGGGCCTATAGTGTTTGATGGCTTTATACACAACAAAGGCTTGTTTTTCAACTTCAGAGTAATTTAGTTCTGCACCTTGAAAATTTTAACTAAAGAATGAAATCGGTGCTTCCAAGTTGTGATCGTTGATTTGAGTGAGTACTGTTGCATAAGATAAATCAGACGCGATAGTGTACAATGTGAAATGATTAGAAAAACGAGGAGTGTTTAAAGCGGGGGCATTGATTATTGATTGCTTGATTAAATCAAATGCTTCTTTTTCCAGAGTCCCCCATCTAAACACTGAATTTTTCTTAATCATGGTTTGTAATGGTAAAATGATATGAGAAAAACTGGGAACAAATCTTTTGACAAAGTTGATCTGACCTAAAAATGACTGCATTGATTTTTTGTTGTGAGGAAATGGGATTTCAGAAATTTCTTTAATCCTGTCGGGATCAATATAAATACCATCTTTGGAAACAATAAAGCCCAAGAGCTTTCCTTGATCTAGAGAAAAGAAGGATTTTTTGGGATTAAGTGAAATACCATATCTTCTACAACGTTCAAAATTTTGATTCAAATCATGTAAATGGTTAGATCTCTTTTTAGAAAATATAGTAATATCATCTAAATAGACAACCACTGTCTTGTTGATCAATCCTTTGAAAGCTATATCCATTCCTCTTTGGAATGTAGCTCCTACGTTAATAAGTCCAAAAGGCATTTTTTGATAGGTGTAGGTTCACCATTTTGTTCTGAAAGTAGTTTTGAGTCTGTCATCAGGATGAACCGGAACTTGGTTGTATCCTGAAAAACCGTCTAGAAAGGAAATTAGTTTAGAACCTGCTACTGAATGGAGTATTTGCTCCATGGTAGGTAATGGGAAATTATCTTTTTGACTTTCCTTATTTAGATTTCTGAAATCTATACAAATCTTGATGTCACCATTCTTCTTCCTAAGAGGCACCATATGGGAGACCCAGTTTGAGTGTCGAACAGGAAAAATAATCTTTTCTTTTAAGAGTTTATTTAGTTATGATTTTATCTGACTCTCTAAGTTTGGATGTATTTTCCTCAATTTTTGTTGTACTGGTTTTTGTTCAGGTAGCATTGGAATGGTATGTTGTATGATAGATGTATCATATGTTTTTAAATCATCATAATTCCAAGTGAAGACATGTTTATTTTTTCTTAATAATCTAATAAATGTTGTTCGCTCCTGTTCAGAAAGTCCTAATCCTAAATTGATATTTTGAGGATTCTGCTCTATACCAAGATTTATCAATTCAAAACTTAAGGTAGAACTTTGGATTTTTGCATTGGTTACATGTTTGAACCTGTCTTTAATGTCATAGAGATCTTCAAGTTTAACCACAGGTTATGGTATGGAGTTTTCCTCATGCTTTTCTTTCATCTGAAGATCATGATCATTTTCATCAATGATCTGATCATTGTAGGATTTGTCAGAAGTTAAGAAATGTAGGATGTCTTCATCGTGGTTGATTACTCTCCAATTGGTGATATTGTCGGGGATTGATGGCCTAAAGATCAACTCTACCGAAAATCTATCTAGACTAAAATCTTTAGAAGGTAGGAGTTTAGAAGCAACATTAGCCAACAAATTAGCTGCTGCATTCTGGGATCTAGGGATATGTGAAATATTGAATACTAAGAAATGAGATAAAAGTTCCTGGACTAAAGACTGGTAGTGTTTAAGGTGATTAGAGAGACAATGGATTGTATTTCAAACTTGTTTTATAACAATCTCTGAATCGTCGAACACTTTTAAATATTGAACTTTCAAGCCGATAGATTTGTATAATCCTTGGATTAAGGCTTCATACTCCGCTGTATTATTCGTGCATTCAAATTATAATCTACAAGAAAGCATCATTTTTTCTCCCTCAGGGCTGACTAAAATACACCCTTCTCCTGATCCTTCACTAGATTTTGAACCGTCAAATATAAAGACCAAAATAAAGAATTATCAACTTTTTTATTTACAAAATTCTCAGTAACATTAACACATCTAGATCTATCAGTTTGTGAAAAAATTTCAATTTGTGATGTGAAATTGTTTACCGAGAAAGGAGATGGTTGGGCAATATAATTGCCAAAGAATGATTCAGAAGAATAGTTTCCCAAAATGTTATTGTTAAATGCAACTGGTTGATTCTCTTGTTCGAACTCTGTAACAATATGTGTCATGTGTTTCTCCCGATTGATTTTTATTTGATTTGGCTTTCCCTTGTAGGGCAGCCACATATGAGACCAATTGGTAGAAATATACCCATGGAGCTTTTCAGACCAATCTCTGTTCAGGATTAAACCATAGAACTCAGGTATATCAGCGATTAAGATATCAATTCTCTGAACCACTCGTGGATCAGCCGATAACCTAATTGTAACAGAGTTTATTTCCCCTAAAACCTGGACTTTAGTTCTATCTAACTGCACAATATGAATTGAGGACTTTTGGGGTTCTATGTTCAGTTTAGAACAAACTGAAGCTGGCATTATATTGGATGATGCCCCAGAGTCAATCAGGCAGTTATGTAGATTTCGATTGTAGATTTCGTACGTTAAGAGAAAAGGAGGGGTATGGGAATTCGATCTATCTCCAATTAGAATTGTATCAGTTGCCTCAACTCTACCAGAAGGTGGTTGTCTTGAATCGCTTGCAGCTTTAGTACTGGGAAGAGGCGAAGAAGGAACTGCATTAAGTTCTTTGAGAAGCAATTTCTGTTGATGTTTTAATTTGTTGAGTTCAAACATGGTGATGTTTTCCTTAGTATTTTTCATATCATCAACAATATTATAGTCCATTGAATCCGATACTACCAACGTCTTAGATGATGTAGGTATATTGGAGGATGACGGTTGATTTTGAGGTACTGTTGCAGCTGGCTTCCTTGTGGGTACCTTTTCCTTTGCAGTATTAGTGACTGCACTCCTTTTCTTTGAATTTGCCTGGATAGGTTCAGGAGTACTTTTACTCCTAGTAGTCACAGGAAAGGCTTCTTGTTCGGCTTCAGTATCGGAGTTAGGCAATATGAAGTCCCACATTCCATGGCATTCAATGACTTCCTCTTCTTCTAATTCATCGGATGGTGAAATTGTTTCTTCTTCTTCTTCTTCCTTAGGATCTAAATCTACATAAGATATAACATTTTGGAGGCTTGGACTCAGGTTTCTTAAAATTCCTATAAGGTTTCTTTGTTGAGGACTCTGCTACTTGCTTTTTTATTTCAACCATTTCATTTGACATGGTTTTGAGGACTTTTTGAAGGCCCTCCATATCGTATGGATCTTTGGTGATTTTCTTTTATGAATCATGATCCTTGAAAGACACTTTTTTGGATTTCCGTTCCTCGAGAGCAGGTTTGTTTTCCAAGGCGATTACACGTTTTTCAACAGTGAGGGCTTCTTTCATGTTTTTAGCAAATGTAGGTTTTTTAGCCCTATCTACAAAAATGGATATATTCGAGGGTAAGGCTGTAATGTACCACTCGCTTCTAATTTGTTCACTTGGCTTATCATCGGTAGGGATTTTGTTCAAGAGTTTGTTAAATCAGGAGTTAAACTCCTTAGTTGGTTCTCTTGATTCGATCCTCATATTGGAAAGGTCATTGATGTGTGTGGCCAAGGATCTATCATCACCGTATTTGGTAAGAAACTATTCCTGAAAGATATTCCAACTGGTGATGGATCCAGAGGGCAAGGAAAAATACCAAGACCTTGCTGATCCTTGTAATGTGTAGGGGAACAATCTAAATACAACATCTTCTTCTGTTACTCCTTTCAGATTAACTGACAACATGAAATTATTTATGTGTTCCTCAGCTAATGTTCTAGCATCTGGATTAAACTTTGGTAACCATTTCTTAGGATAATCGGGTAATGGATGTAAAGGCGCAGGCATAGTGACTGCACCAGGACTTCTCCATGGTGTCTGAGCCATTTTGGGAGTACCAACGATTGCCTATGGTGTTCCAGGTGTTTGGGGAGGAGGTGGAAATGAAGACTGAAAAGATTGTGATGTTGAAGGTGAAGTCCCCTGGTGAAAAATAATATGTAATGGCGAACTGGGTGTTTGACTTCGCACTGGTGATGATGAGATGGAAAATGATGGAGAAAAGGTTTCACTACCAGAACCTTCAGTGTTCTTTTTAATCCTTTTCCTTTGGGGTAAAGGTAACTCAGGTGGTTCAATACCGAATTTTTTGCTTTGAAATCTGGTAAGATGATGACATAGGCGAAATTGCGAAGTCTGACTGCCTTGTGATACTTCAGATCTAGGAGGTGAAATAGAGAAGCCTTGAAGTTTCTGGATGATAGACTGAACTTCAAGGGACTCCAGACTTAAATGGTTTGAAGTATGATGGGGTTGAGCAGTAGTAGTTGATCCTTCCTCTTCTCGTCTGGATACTGGTATTTCAGAGTGCAAACGAGTGGTCCAAGGAGAGGTGGAGGGTGATTTACTCTATGAATGATCTGTAGGTTTTGACTTACTCACCATTCATAGCGGAGGCCCTCCTTGTAGCGCCAGAAATGTTGATGGCCCGAAAATCGTTACATCAACATCGGGGGATAACCACCCGGTCCGAACCTTAATACAACTCCTTTTCCGTTTGGGATGGTGGCTCCGACTGGATATAATGGGACCAGTTTCCCAATAGTGAATAGAAAGGGGGTGAATGAATGATTGGTTTTATAACAAGTGATAATAAATGGAAGACTTATTCTATAAATGAAAAACATAAATGACTATTTTATCCCAGGAAGGTTCTATTCTTTTAAGTGCAATGTTTAATAATCTATGTTTGCTAATAGGCATATAGATGACCCTATGCAATAAACAAAGATGTTCATTTAAATGATAATTTCTTCGTTCAAATAGTTGAACGAAGTAATTAATAAAGCGATATTACACTTCTCTTTTATATTACTGATACATGCATGATTGAAAGAATAGAAAACTGTAAACATACAATAGTGGAAAGTATAAAGTTTACTGTTAAAATACATTCATATATTCAATAATAGCATAAATGACCAAACAACAATTCACATAAAAGGAATAAATTCAGACATAGATAATAGTACCATATGAGCTGCGAATTATTCCCTACACCAATCGCAATTTGAATTCCTTCTTCCGATTCAGAAATACTTTAAAATAAAGGCAATACTGCACATTCACATCAAAGCTTCATTGTCAAAATTTGGAAAGATTTGGTCCAGTATTCATAAAAGAATATGCTTGAAGTACAGTAGTGCAACTTCAAGCTTAAGTCATATACAAAGTCTTTACGACCCTTTCTAAATGCATGGAAGGGTCTATCAATACTAAACTAAGCTAACAAACTACAAAATTAAAATGCTACTAAATTGGTATAATCCGATCTTAAAATATCTCCCCCACAGTGATCTGGAAATTGACAGCGATGATTCATTCTTCTGGCTGTTTGCCCTTTGTCCTGAGTTGTCATATTGCCAGCATTGGCTCCACTTCTTGAGGGCAGCTGAGTCGAGAATTGATTTGAGCAGCATAGGTGGCATCATGTATATCGGGAATGATACACCCGATTGCATCCATCAGGCATTTGAGGGTGCCTCTCTGACTATATGGTTTTACTAGGAACAACCAATAGGTGTCCCAAGTTAAACTTTTAATTCCTGAGATCAATCTCCCATTCTTTTCAAGATCTTGGTTACATGACTGCTCCAATGTCTTGGCCGATAATAATTTACCTGGTGTACATTGAGAAAACATGTTAGATAAATAGAGAGTGTTATTGATCAAGTCAATTAAATTGCTCGTAGATAACTTGCATCGGGAAACAACTCTCTCTGCTTTCATTAATTGGGACTGCCATTCTGTGAATAGGATTTCCTTATGGGATTCTACGATTTTGGGCAAGTTTGCTGTCTTTCCCTCATTAGAGTCCTGCCATGTAAGAAAATCTTTCAAAGTGTCTTCGGCTTGCTCCAAATCCTACCTGGCATCCACTGACCTATCTATTATAGATGATGTTATGTCGCATAAAGGTTCAACTTGGGCGATTTCATGACATAGCAATCTTATTTGCATTATTAATGCCTTGTTAATTTGCATTGCCTCTGCTCTGAACTCAGCAGGTTGGGGAAGACTCTTGAACCTTTCTACCTGAGTTGATAATTAAGCAATTTGCTCATCTTTTGTCTTTGCCATCTGTTCATTCATCGCCTTCAACTTTGATAATGCCTTGGATAGTTCTTTCTATTTCTAAATTGCTCCCGAATCAATCCTCTGCTTCTCTTCATGCAACTGTTTTATTAGCTGGCTGTTTAATTGTTGTTGTGTGGACAGTTGCTGTTGTAGCTATTCTGACTTCTGCTGCTCTTCCGATAGTTGCGCTTGCAATAAAGCGATCGCTTGATCCTTTTCCTTCAATAAATTGCTTACCTCCGATGCCTTATCCATGGTGGCTGCCCAATAGGCACTGGCATACTGAGATAACTTGGTTAGGTCATCGGACAGGTCTAATTCTTCTCCCCATACCACATTTGTTGTTATTGTTTGTTTAGGGAACAGAGAAGGTTGATCAATCCTTCTTCTCTTTCACTGTCGTTTTATCACAGCCTTGTGTTTCGGGCTATAGAAAACATCTAGTGGAGGAATGTCCTCTACTTGCAAAATAATTTGATCGGAGGGGTTCTTCAGAATTATTTCTACTTCTGTACTTGAGGGTGGACCGCTAGTTCCTTTGCTTGGAACGTCCTGTGATGTTGTATCTTGTGTATCAGCAGCTTTGGATGTTTCGTCGTCCGTTGAGGTCTCAAGATTGGCTATAATTGTATTGAATTGTTGCCATTCTTCAAGAAATCTTGGATCCACTTGAGTATCCACATTTATTTCTTTGCTGCTCTGCTCCTGCTACCTTTTCTATTCTTCTTCCTTTATTCTCTCCTGTTGCTTATTTTCTGCTTCCTCTTGTTCTTTTCTCTGTGCCTCTTCCTGTTCTTTTCATTGTGCCTCTTCCTATTCTACTCTTCGGAGTTCCTCCTGCTCTCTTCTCTGGACTTCTTCATAGATTGTGGATGTAGCAGGAGGTTCATTAGTAAGCTGCTTCTCAGGTTCGCTTGACTGAATCAGCGGGGTAGTAGCTAACAAATCTAGAGGTAGAGTTTGCAACCTCTGTTCTCTATGTTTGTTAAATTCTACCAACCCGTCGTCGCGATATCTCATCCTGGCTAGCTGTTGTACCTGGAAGATTGACTCAGTGGAGGAGAACAGGTCATCAAAATCATCTTCCTTGTGCTCGAATTTAGTGAGCTTGGCTTGATCCAGGGAATTGTAGATGACTTTCTTCAGGTCAAAACATCTATTAGGCAGAGTGGCGAGACTTAGGACGTTCACTTTTTCTACCTCTTTCTCTGCATGTTTATAATCATGCAGAGTATAGATGCCACACCTAAGAGGAAAAGGAGGCCAAACTTACTTCTTTGAATTTCTGAGAGTTTTAATGGCTGACGCAGTTGTAAGCTGATATGCTATTTCGCGAGCTAATAGCTTGTGTGGTATGTACAAGGGGAGGATATGAGGTCTGGCCTGACTGCCAAAAACTCTTACATACGTGAATTTTTCTTCTCCGAACCAGGTTCCTAGGGCTTTCAAGTCAATCTCAGCCTAAGAGGAGATCTTAGGGGCAGGTTTATCAAAAATTGCATAGTAAAGAGGTAGCATAAATCCATTGCAGACTTGGTATAAATGGTGTTTATAATGAGCTTTCCATAATTTCTGGTGG
>APFE030481386.1:0-24749 GCA_000404065.3 Pinus taeda | reverse complement strand
CCAAGGGAAGTATGCTAGAAATCTGTTAGAAAAGTTTGGGATGGATCGGTGTAGATCAACAGCAACACCTTTGCAGCAAAATCTGAAATTAAGCAGTGATGATGGCACTAAGGAGGTAGATGCCACAATGTACAAACAACTGGTTGGTAGCCTGATATATCTTACAACAACCAGACCTGACTTGGCATACTCAGTTAGTGTGTTGAGCCAATTCATGTCGAAACCGCTTGAGAGTCACTAGACAGCAGCAAAAAGCGTGTTGAGGTATCTTTGTGGTACTGTTCATTTTGGTATTTTATACATTGATGTATCTGATGTTACTCTAGCAGGTTTTTCAGACTCAGACTGGGCAGGTAACCTGGATGATTGGAGGTCCATCACAGGTTATGCACTCGACATAGGTTCCGGGGTCATAGCATGGAGCAGCAAGAAACAGAGTACTATAGCTTTGTCGTCATGTGAAGCTGAGTATCAAGCATTGTGTGCAGCAACATGTGAAGCAATCTGGTTGAGGAGACTTCTCAAAGATGCAGGAAAAGAACAGAAGCAACCCACATCCATCAAAAGTGACAACCAGAGCACCATCAAATTAGCATACAATCCAGTGTTTCACAAAAACACCAAACATATAGACACTCAGTTCCATTTTGTTAGAGAAAAAATACAGTCAAATGAAATTGCTGTTGAATATTGTAAAACTTGTGACAATGTGGCTGATATCTTTACAAAGCCTCTTGCACGAGTGAAATTTGAATTGTTTAGAAAGATGCTAGGAGTTCAGGAGAACCCTTTCTCCATTAAGGGGGGGAGTTGAGAATAATTAATATTATTTTTATATTAATGGAGAAAATAGTTACGTTGTTGTAACTTTCTCCCTAGTTTAGGATTAGTTCCTATAGTTATGGGGTTTGGGTGCAACTTCCTATTTCCTAGTATTGTATTTAATGATGTAATGTTTGATTGATTGATAATAGAGTGGACGAGAGTGATCTCTCAAGTTTTGTGAGTGTAGTCTCCAAGTGCAGGCCACACCTGAGAGCTACATCTCTTTCTTTTCAATTATGTTCACATTTTATCTTCCTTCCCTTAGGTATCATTTAAACATGTCTCTAATGAAATGTCAAGGGACCAAATCACTCTATTAGAAATAAAACCCGGTTTGACATGGGGTTCAGGCGAAGTGGCCTTTCTTCATCCAAATCACAATGATAACACTGAAACACAAATCAGAAAAGGGCTTCATTTGTGCTTGACGGCAGGGACTATGCAAGAAACAACAATACAAACGCTCGAGAATAAGCAAGTATACGCTGATGGAGCTAGATTGCTAAAGGCCTCTTGAACATGAAAATCATTTCGCAGAGTTTATAAAAACACAACTCTATGTAGTTGTTTGCAAGGGATTACGAACACTCGAATATTTATATCTCGGATGGATATAAAAAGGGGTTTAAGCTAAGAGCTGCCAAATTATAATGTGACTCGGTATTTTGAAGCAAAACCTTCCACTCCCACCAAAGGCTTTATTCCATAAGAAGCTCCACAAGTAGTATTCATCACCAAAACTTATGCGTTGCCTCATCATGTCTATGACATATTGGTTGGCTTTCTTCGTCACGGGTTGTTGACCAGCAGATAGCTACTTGGCAATAATTCTGAGAGTGAGGGCAGGTAAAGCTACTTTGCCTCCACTCCCGGTTAGGCAGGTCACCTAGCTACAACACATGTAACATATAAGAAGTAACATATAAGAAGGCTAAGACTTTTCACTTGCACTGTTAGGTGGCTTTGGTTACCAGGACCAAACAGTTCTGTTGTGAATGATTTATATGCATTGCTGGGCCTGGCTTTCTAGTGATCATTAAGGTAGTGGAATAATTTGTACAGTACATTTGGGCACGCAACAATTGCTTCATAGATTTTGCAATTTATATTCATTTACTATATCTGAGCATGCCAAGTCCATGGGTTTTCTATAGTGAAATATATAGACAAAGTATATATATTCCCATTATCGCGATGGGCCAATATGAACAGACAATTTACTCCTGCATTTGCCTGAACACATGTCGAGCACTTTGTCTTCCAACGACAAAACAAAGGATTTGTTTATCTCTGAAAAAAGGAGCTCTAAATACATGAGTGATCAACTATTCCACTTTCATGTGGCAACTAAATGTCTATATTCTTCTCAAATGCAATAACATGAATAACATGCCTGATACATTATTCCTGAATTGGGCTTTTTCGTTGTAGAACAAAAATATTGTTTGCAGGCTCTCATCCCTGGAAATCATTCGAAAGGATAAACGATGAAATTCTCGCTTAATTTACTTTTCTTCATTTGTGATAACAGTGAAATAGAGTTACCAATGTATTTGGTGGTGAAATCCATCTCTCTGTCGATACTCACCTCTCGACGCTCTTCAGTTTTCACTGCCAGTGACCAAATTCAATTTCTCCATTAGTAAAGTATTTTTCTTATACTTCCTATAGAATTACTTTGCCTATGTCTGTTTATTCTCAATATGATTATTTAGTGAGATTAATCGGGCATATTAAAAATGTAGTTATTTCTACTTATACAGAAATGGTTTTGCAAGGAGCATTGCCATAGATGGTATGGCTAATTAAAAGCTTTAAACCCAGCGATTATATACTCTGGGTCTACTCAATTGGCAGGAAATCAACTTAGGAAAAAAAAATACAGAGGATGAGTGTTAATTTGCTAGACCTTCATTGAATAATTGAAAACTTTTGCCTTTAGGCCCATAAAGTATAAAAATATAACATGCAGAAATACAGAACCCACCTTGTTTAAACTAAAAAACATAAAAATAAATAAAGAAATATCGTTGAGGCTAGAGAACATGCCTCTCAATTACCCCTCAGTAAATAGAATGTGACAATGGCCATCAACTGTTTGGCTTCTTTGTGGTCTGCTATTTATTCTTTACAAATAATAAATTAGTAAACACAGAGAACAAACCCTCTAATATTATGAGCAGACAATTATGATGCTGAGTAGGAATTGTCATTATGCATGCGTCAATTTAATCATAAAACAAATAGTTTTGTTTTAAAACTAAGCGGGAAAATCCTCTTAGGCCATAAGGCCAAATTCCATAAGAACATCGACAAACTTATTGCAGAGCCAAGAAAAGAACTATTGAGTACATACAGAAAATGATGATATAGAGAAGGCAATGTTGTCAAAAACTCCTTTTAGAAACATGTTGAAACAATAGTGAATGTTGTATTAAAAAAAATCAAAGGAGTTGCCATATACATATCAACTTTACAGTCAATATAGAAGTAAAATGGTCGAAAAACCTCTTGGATAATAAGTATACATGTCAACTGTTTAGATATTCAATTATACACTGAGAATAACAGAGGTTTTTCGTAACTCAGTGTAAAGAAACCCCTTCGAAACGGAAGCCAATACTATCAATCAACTTGAAGCGTCATAGGTCCTAACATAAAACAACAATAAGATATCATGGAAATTTGCAAGTCTGAACAACCCTCGAATAAGTTATTAAACTCACTCTAAATTGCTGGGACTACTGAAAACAGGTCGAAAGTAGCACCTAGAGGAAACAAGCACTTTGTATAAAATAATCCTACCCTAAAATAATATCGCCTGCCAATCCATCGAACCAATCTAAACAACCAAGTAATGAAGGGCCAAACTGAAGCAACGGAGATCGTCAAGCACTCATGCTGAGATCCTAGAAACAGCGATCTATCTTTAAAATCATTGAAAGTAAACTCGGGCGCTATTTTGCATTCCTTTCTCTAAAACTTTTATGAGGATGGAAAGTTGGAAACTTTATATATATATATTATGAAAACAAAATTGTTGCCATCTTTATAATCACTCAATGATATCATGGGAAACCATGCAATAATGTGCATACGATACTCCATTCAAGCTCTATTTTGGAATTGAGAAATGCTTCCAACACTCGACCGTGTAAATGCAAAGCACCTCTTATATAAGCTTGCATCCTGTTCAGAGTGTCCTGCATGCAGGACAGATGTGTGCATATGGTTCAACTGGGCCAGATGTTTGGAGATCACCGCTACGCCCGCATAGAAGGATATGCCCCCGCGTTCAGGTAACGAACCCTAGGTCCTGTGCTTTCAGTTTGTCCGTGCAGCCATTTCGAGTCAAGATCTGAAACTGGCCACGGACAAACCTTTTCGCTTGGGAGGAGGTTTTACTATTCAGGTCGCTTGCCAGTATTTTCATTCTCTCAAAGTTTACTTCCTGTCTGAGTTGCTCTTACAGAGTGTCGAGTTATGAGACAGTTTTACTCTGGTTTTTTTTCTAGGTTCCAGCGGATGACGCTCTCTCCCGTTCCAGGTAATTCATGATCACGACACCTCTTTTATTAATTCGCTCCATGACCGGGTTTTCTGGTATCTTATTAGGTTTAATTCATGGATTGAAATTTTTCTCGCAGGTTGCGCTCTCCAGATAGCAGAAGGTGTACTCTTCAATACCCACTTCCAGATAACCGGAACCCTTGCCGTAGGTATGATGAATGCACAACATTCTAACCATTTGGCATATTTCATCTTTTTGTCAAAGACTTTACCAGCTACCAGTCTGGACGGTTTTGCACCGTTCGATTGATTGTTAGACGATAGAAAGGTTTTAGGTAATAGATCTCACCACTTAAAGTAGGTTTTAGGCCATAGATCTCACCACTTAGAGCTAGTAACTGTTTCCTTGATTTGCGCCGCTGAAGGAGAGGCCGAAAAAAGTGGTTCAATGCATCATACCGCTTTCTTGATTTACCCAGCTTGTCCGAAAGACAAAAGTAAATGGTTAAATGAATTGTAACTAAAATTACACCAACAACCAATTTATACAAATCGGTTTGGCATTTACATAGTTTCCCAGCTTCTTGATACACATTTTGGTACGAGAATCCAGTGATCTGAAAAGGTTTTGATGAAACTGGTGATGTACCAGAATTCACTCCATGGTTAATCTGTCCTGTTTTTTTTGTTTGTCACTTTAAGCGCAATGGGGTTTATTGGTTGTTTTGAGCATAATATCGAAGTAATCTGGAGTGGCCTTTTCAATTGTTCCGTGGTCGTCTCTGTTGGAATTTTATTGTTTGTCATTTTAAGCGCAATGGGGTTTATTGGTTGTTTTGAGCATAATATCGAAGTAATCTGGAGTGGCCTTTTCAATTGTTCCGTGGTCGTCTCTGTTGGAATTTTAAACATAACCTCATCCATTTTTTTAAAGCAGAATTCTTTATATTCGCCGAGAAAATCTTCGTTATTATTTTTTCTTTAAATATTTAGTTCTTTAAAAGTTTTGTGAGCACATACAAGCTACAATGCAACAACTAAATATTGCACGATGCCACAGGCGAGTCTGACAGTGAATAATAATATTAGAAATCACTTTATTGTGTTGTTCTATTAGTTGTCTCGAGTATAATTTAAGCATTTTCCAGAGTTGAATGATAGCTTTACAGTGAAAAATAATACTAGAAATCAGTTTATTGTGTTGTTCTATTAGTTGTCTCCAGTATAATTTAAGCATTTTCTAGAGGTGAATGATAGTTTTATAGTGAAAAATAATATTAGAAATCACTTTATTGTGTTGTTCTATGAGTTGTCTCCAGTATAATTTAAGCATTTTCCAGAGTTGAATGATAGCCTGCAGAGTTACAACAGTTTGACTATTTTTACTTTCACTGGAGTTGAAAAATCAAAGTTCATGGAGAAGATGAATTTCTTGGGGTTTTCTATATTTTAAGTCTAAAAATCCATCGAAATTGGAATGTGCTAAGTTCTTAATTTAGAGGTAAGAAGTTTGTAATTTAAACTTTCCTTAGCGCTTGACTATTTTTACTTTCACTGGAGTTGAAAAATCGAAGTTCATGGAGAAGATGAATTTCTTGGGGTTTTCTATATTTTAAGTCTAAAAATCCATCGAAATTGGAATGTGCTAAGTTCTGAATTTAGAGGTAAGAAGTTTGTAATTTAAACTTTCCTTAGCGCAAGAAAAAAACTATTGAATTTAGAAGGTTGAAATCTTTCTCTTTTAAGCTTCAATTCAAAGATACTTATCGAGAAACTGGAGAGAGTTTTCTAAATTCAAAGTTCAACCTTAATACTACGTTTATAATAAAGACAAAAAGTCATTTACTTAAAATTCAGATATCTACTAGAATTTTGAGTGTTCAAGCTTTTAAATAATTAATAATATTTTTTTCCAGTATTTTTTATAAATTTTGTCATATATAAATTTTATTCAATTTTCTTTTTTAGATATGTAAAACAAAATTGAAATAATATAGACCTATTTTTTTTAAATAGCTAATTTATTAACATTCCCTAATAGAAAAAGTAATTTCTTGTTTTTATATAACAAGTGAAAAATACAGTGAAAAATAATACATTTATTTTGTAGCGTAGCACAAAGCTTAAGCTTCAATAAAAATAAATGTTTCAGATAAAAAATCAAAATACTATACACAAGAAGGAATATTAAAAAAAGGCTTTCCATGGAAGCTTGAAACAAAAATAAGGTAATTAGTGCGTGAGAAAGACAACAGTTGTAAGATATATTATTTATGCATGAAAATCAAAGATGAAAATTATTGAATTCCAGATCTGGTTTATCCACGACAAATTGCCTTGTAGGGCTGGGGTTGTTAAAAGATGAAATATTTTTGTGACTTATATGAATTACTAATTTTCCAGTCATTTTTGTTAAGTTCATAATAATATTTGCATCCACGGTTCAAAGTTTTGCAATTATATATATAGAAAGTCATTACATTCCCTACCATCAAAATGTGAGGATAGATATCTGCTCCATATCTCTTTTTGCGAAGCAAAATTTAACATTTCGAGCATCAACAATGTTGTGGCCTATGAAAAAGGTTTACAAAATTATTTGAGATGCAAAGATGGTTGTTTTAATTAAAATGGTACAAACTTTTTTGATTAAAAATTAAAGGGGAAGATTATGTGTAGCTTCGAAAGAAAGATTTTGTATAGTTTCGAAGAAGATTTTGTGTAGCTTCGAAAGAAAGATTTTGTATAGTTTTGAAGAAAGTTCTAGTATGCAATTTGCAAGTTCTGGTATGCAATTTGCTAAAGGCCTGGTCAGAAGTTAGACCTACAAAAATCTGGGTAGATTTTTTTTTTTATAGAATATGTATTGCTCTCCATGATATTATTTTTGTTCTTAAGTAGTCTCTTAACTTGTTACACATAACCAAAAGCGATTTTATTGTGAATATATATTGCTCTCCATGATAACTAAATTTATAAGTTTTCAAATTCTAAAATATCTTTCTCAAACAATTTCCAAAATGGAATCCAATATTTGATAGACAAACTCTTAATTTCAAAAATCAAATCTTTATCTAAATGAAACTTTTTTATTCTTTTTTCTTTAGGGATTTCTTAATGCCTTTATGAAACCTATAAAATGGTAAGATAACAAAATCTCAAAGTTCAAAACTCAAATCTTTAACTAAGTAAAACTTTTTTATTCTTTTCTCTTTCGGGATTTCTTAATGCCTTTATGAAACCGATAAAATGATAGGATGATACAGCCTAACAAGCTGAACATGTCATTTCGAAAAAGTAAATTTTTATAAATAAAATTGTTTATGTCATAATCATTTGAATTTTTCTACCATTGTCATTTAAACAAAATTGCATAAGCAAATTAGGCCAGCAAATGAAAATAAAAGCTCAAAATCCCATATTAACTGATTTGAAAGAACAAAATTTTATATGAACAAAAAGTACTCCAAAAAATCCTTAAATCCTTAGATATAATCTACATCGCCTAAAGAATTGAAACCTATTTGCCAGCTTGGCACCACACAATTGAACTTATTCTACAGCCTGACACCACCACAATGGAATAGCATTACATCACATGTGACAGATCAAATTAGTTCCTTTTGCATCAGCAAGAACTCTAGATGCTCTATGTCAACTTGGTTCTACACACATAGCCATGTACCAGATCAAACTAGAGTCCCTAGTCCACTCAGTACACAATAATCTAATAAAAGTAAGAGCCAATCCAATCCATCATGCCAATCCAATCCATCATTCATGAGGTAATCACCATCTTAATTTGGGAGGGAAGTACTGCACAAAACAACAAAAGAACAACAACAAGAGAGTCAATTCAGAGTCAAGCTTTCTAGACAAATCAGCTCAATTTGTGCAGACAGATGCAGCTTCAAATGAATTCATATCACAGGAAAGCAAGAGAATGAATGAATACCAATACCAACCTTATCAATGAGTGATTGATAATATGGCTTCACTTCCTGCACATCGATTCTGACCTTACTCTTGCTATATAAGTCATATTTACTGTTCACATGAAATAAATAGTTATCAGAAATACACTTCAAGATTATAACAGTTATGATAAGTAAATAATGAAAATGACCCAATGCTCAGTTTCTTCTTACTTGAATATTTTAACCCACTCAAGCATTTCCTTATCTTCATCATTCAACAAGTGCATGTACGCACCTTCACGATGCAGAGCTGCAACAAATACACCATCCATCAGATGTGTTATTAGTCCAGTCAAATCAGCATTTTCAGGATTACAGAGAAAATGAGATATTGTTTTGCTTACGGTAGAAAGAGTGAAATCTTATGATGAAGAGAGCTGCCGGAGGTAATGTTGTGTTATTCATTTTAGCCACCTGTTCCATCCATCGATGAATAAAACAATCAACCATTCTATGTAGACGTGAAATGAAATGATATGTTGGCTTATTTTCTGAAAGTATATTACCAGGTACATGTACGCATCGTGACCCCATGACATAAGAACGTTGTCCAGTCCACATTTTTCAGAGTACACCCCGTATTTTGTGTTGTATTTCGGGTTGTGAAAGTCTGGATTGTCCTTGAAAAACTACACACAACGATATGAAAAAGATTTTAATTATTGATATATTACATGAACTCTGCAATGGACCAAGAACAATGTTTCAGAAAAATACCAAGTTGCAAAATGAAGAGAGAAGGTTGATATACATTACCTCGTGGTGAACAATGGTTTCACTGAAAGCGCATCCCAAAGGAAAAGTGTCACCTGTATAAGTTCAGATATGCAAGTTTTTTTTGTATTAGACATCATTAACAGCCAACCCAGTCCATTGCCAGAAGAATCCAGTATCCGCCAATTATAACTAAAATATCATCCAGGAGTCCTTAGGAAGCTAAATGCATGAGAGATGTAAATGATGGGTACATTCCATTTCATTTTACAGTGGGTAATGTTGAATGAGCTCTCACCTACAACTGCCCATTGAGGTTCCCTTCCAAAGTCAGGATGCAGTAGTACCTTGCCCAGATCTGCATGCATTTTTCTCAATTACAATTTCATCTATAACCCAATCACAACTGAACTAGAAGTATAATCTCTATGACATATACTGAAATAGATTGTTGTTCAACGAATCATGCTATTTCTGGCAGAGAATCTCTGTTGGTTTGCTGCACAAGTTAGTATGAATGCAAAGAGTTAGATGGGGTGTAACTCATACCATGGATGAGGCCAGTCAAATGAAGCCACTCTTCATTGGGGTAATCTTTACGAATAGCCTCTGCTGTTTGTAGCAGGTGTTCTATCTGAGGTTCATCGAGGTCAGGGTCACTCTCATCTACGAACTCGTTTAAGAGTTCACAACATTCCCAGATGCTCATAACAGTCTTGTCAAGCTTACCATAATGTTCGCGCTTACTTAATGCCTGCAACCACACAAAAAAGAAAACATCATTGTGGATAACCAAAATCATGTGTACACCAATGTGGTCGCACAGTTTTGATGCAGTCCAGATATAGTGCCTCAAGCTGTCATATGAAGCAGAGAATTTTCTAGTTCTTTGTCTCTCAGATTGATTTCAGTATATAATTAGTTATACCCTGCAGAATTACGGAGGAGTTTTGTAGTTTAGTAGTAATAATTTAATTTTAAGATTATTATTAAGTCAGATATCAAATTAGCCCATGCAACTCTTTTTTAATAAAACAAAAAATTAACATCCATCTAACAAGTTGACAATTAGAAGTCCAAAAAAACATTCATGGTAAAAAAAATGAAAGTCATAAAAATCTTTATATCGATCGTGGACTCCCATAATATTTCGGAATCATCCATACATCTCTTTGGGATCCCAAAATATTTAGAAAATCCGCAATAGACTAAGCTGCTCAGGGATGAAAGTGGGCATATTTTTTTCATGGGCATATTTTCAACCAGCGAAGTCTATAGCAACATGGTTTTTATCTGCATTACGAGAATACTTATAATCAAGGGAGACAAAAAGTTACGAGAACACTTATAATCAAGGGAGACAAAAAGTTACGTGTGACAAAACCACCATCCAATTGAAGAACGTGGGATTGTGAATGGTCGACTTCGTCCTGGCCTGTTTGAGTTTTGTTGATCTCATTTCCTTGCAGGAGGGGATCTGCAAAAGTGTTTATTTAAAATAGAAAAGAAAAGCATCTTATCAGATTGGTATTCGTGAAATTAATAATTGTGTTTCAGTAAACATATTGATTATGGTAATGATATCAACCTTCACTAAGATTCAACTTTGTTTTATCCAATTTTAAGTATCTAGTTTGATTATTCGTATTTAGTTTTAAGAAAGAAAAAAATTAATTGGAGCTTTTCACTAATATCAAACAAAGTAATAAATTAATTGAAATTCTTCCCTAATTGTATTACAAAACTAATTGAAATAAAAGAATAAAAATTCATTGCATTTCAATAGAAGGTGATGACCTTGAACTGTGATTGTCATCTTCAATTGAATTAAGTCTGCAGGGTGCTCTGGTTTGCTTAAAATCTGATTGAATCACTGAAAGGACCTGCAAGGAAATCAATATATCTGTTTGGTCTGAACATATCGTTGACTATTGAATATCTCACTTTGAGAACACAGACAATATTTATAAAAGTGATTTCCTTCATCACTGTTAAATAACACAAATAAAAACTGCAACCAATATAAAGACAAGCAAATGGAGACAGATTTTCAACCATACCACAACTCTGGTTCGAGCAACAGAGGACTAAGAGAGTACAAAAATTGGAAGGAGGCCAAGGGTATAATTTTGGGATAGCCAATGCAATGCAATGCCACCTCAGGAGAATGAGTATATATAGTGGAGAGGGTCAATGCAATGCAATGCCACCTCAGGACAATCAGGGGAATGAGTCAGCAAGCATATCCGATTCCAGTGATAAATGACATGTCACGTTTGGGACAGACTGGGAAACATGGGAAATATGGGTCTCCGCTGGGAAACGTGGGAAATATGGGAATGATAAAGTTAACTAATTTAACTTATTTCGAGAGGAGTTCATTTTCTCCCACTTTAAATAATAAATTAAGATAAAATTCAATCTCATACAACAAAAATTAAACTTATCAACCACTAATTATAGTCAAATTTAATATTGGTTAGATTTTCAGGCTCCAGCGGTGGCTCAGGGAGGGCATGAAGAAACAGGGAAGCTGAGATAATGATGATGAGGATAAGCACAAAGGTTGGTCAGATTCGGAGAGGTAGCAATTCCAACCATTTGACAGTCAATATTATACATATCATATGGATAACGTTGACATGTTAGGAAAGGAAAATAGTTTTTAATTTTTAAATAATTAATTGGAATTATTTTTTTTCCTTTAATTTTTCGGTCGTTTTAATAAAAATTAGAAAGGTTTAATTTAATAGTATTTATCCGGCCTTGATAATCGACCAGCCTGAGAAAAAAAATCGCTCATTTATTATTTGCATTAAGGAATTGTCCAGACTGCCAACAAAGCTTATAAACTTTCATTACCAATAGGTTTGAAATATTAGATTTTAAATGAGATTTTAGTGCTCAACGTTGGAAATATGAGATTTTAGTGCTCACCGTTGTCAGTCATCGACTTTTTAAGCATTATTATAATTACCAAATTCTTTATTATCATTACCAAAATTTGTTTATCATTACAGAACTTTTGTAGGGTTAAAATGTTGTTAAATTTTTATCACATTTATATTTATTATAATGATTTGGTTAATCATGATCGCCATGCAGTTTGAGTGGGTCTGATAGTTCAGAGTATGTGTTTTTTTCTAAAATATCACAAGTTCAAAATTGGAGGGGTAGAGTATGCATACTTTTGTATAGGTGAGTCCCTTGTCCCACAAACAAGAGGTCTCATACTCCAATTTGGTGTCTATTTTTATTATTTGTCTTTGAATTTTAATAGTTTATTTATATTTTCTTATTATAATTTTATTTGAAGTTTTTTAAATAAATATTAAATATATAGGTTATTTTATATTGAATTCATTTTTATTAAATAAATCTTATGTAATAAATATAGTGTAAACATAATAATGATTAAAATGTTTATTTCAATGTTCTAAATACTAAATGTGTTTCCATTAGATAGTACCTACAATGTGCTTATGGGGAGAATGTCCCACCAAATGGTCAAGGGATATAACCTAATAGAGAAGCCCAATTAAGCTCTCCCTTATCTAAGATACTTGAATCCTTTGAATTATATGGCCCAACAATCAATATTGAGGGATTAAATTAATGTTAAGGATGGATAAAGAATGTAATGGAAACCATTCAAAACATTATCCTACAAACTATGACATAAAGAACTATAATTTTGCAAATAAGATTAGTCCATATCTACTAAAGAACAATTCAAACACTAATCTATAAAGCAATAAAGCAAAAGAAAACAACAATTCAACAAATATGATTAGCCAAAATCTACTAAATGGAAATATTAGAAATCTATAATAATTATAGAAAGGAAAAGATTAATTAACGTTGAAAGAAATAAAGAAAAATGAAACTATATTGAGCTAATAAAGGAGTATGTTTATGTACAAAATAGTCCATTGACACACAAATTCATATCATATGGGTCTATTAGGTTCATAGTTCAAAGTATCCCTTATATGGAAATCATTAATCAATGTTATTAATTAACTTGAAATTGAAAAAAACAAATCTAGCATATTATGCTCTACAAATGGAATCCATACCCCACCCCGCTCCTTGGTAAGAATAATCCAAGAAGTATACAAGTCTCCTACGAAAAGGAACTGAGCTAATCTAGCTCGAAATAAGAAAAAACATAGTCAATCTAATTTTCAAAAAGAAAATCACTATTCACAAAGTAGTTCAAGAAACAAATGAAATCCTTCGACAAAATCTTGGCTTGGAAAATGGATTTTTGACATGAAGAATGGAGCAAAAATATGTTGTACAAAATCTTTATCCCTCTTGCATATATAATTTCCAAACCCATAATCCCTAGGGCAATACTCATATGTATAGTGTGACAACATTCTCTCTTCCATCTATGAGAAGAAGGGGGGATTAGTGAAGAGCCTTAATTTGGTTCTAGTTTTGAAATGTAACTATTAGTAAGAAACACAATTAACTAAAGGAGATACAATGGTTATGGTGCATGTGTTGGCCACAAGAAATTTCAATCTCCCTTGGATTAAGTTAACTTCATTGACATAAAAAGGGAAGAGTTGAGGGAGTAGAGGGTTGGGTGACTAAACACTAGCCACTTGGCCCTCTAGTTCATGCCTCTTTGCTTTTGTGTTTCCAGGGTATGAATCCTTTGCTGGTGATGCTGATATCTTTTTGTTCGGGCTCTCTTTGCAATAGGTTTGGATGCTTTGTTATGGCCTTCTGTGTGTGTTGTTTTGGCCTTTGGTGCTTTTGTCGGTGTCTTTGATGCCATCGCTCTACTCTGGGCCACGTTTTTGCTTATGGTCTCATTTGGGTGTGTCATTGTTGTGCCTCCAATCGTCATCATTTTTGTGTTTTTCAGGGGATGTTTGTACTATTTCTTGCTTAGTTGTCACTATGGGTTTTTCTTGGGCTTTGATGCCTATTTTATTTTGTTTGAGGCTTGGTTTTGGGGGTTTTCTCATGGGTTATCAGGGTGGCCTATGCCCAGTTATAGTTATCCTCAGATTTCATGTAATGTTTGCTAGGGTTTTTTGACTTCATTTCTTAGCCATTTTTTGTGGCATAGGTATCTTTCCCCATTCTTGCTTTTTTTCTTAGCCTTGAGGTGTTCGAACACATGCAACATATGAAATATGTAACTTTGTTCTTCTTTTGGATGAACAAAATTTTGGGTTTCTTTTCTCCTAGAAAAAAAAAAAAGAAGTTAATTTCATTGACATGGTGAGGATGCATATTACTTATTACTAATTTCACATCTTCCCATTTCATATGCAATCAATTATAGTCTCCAGTTGGTGGCCTCTTAGAATAAATCCCATTGTGTTATTACTCTTCCTACAACTTCTGGTTGTTCTTTACTGCATATCCACGATTTGATGGTCTCCTTTGACTCCTATATCTCATTCTTGTCTTGAGTGTTTCCTTCTTGTTTAGGCTTCATTTTCATTTTTCTTTTGTTCTATTGTGTAGTGGGACTCTTGAGAGTTTTTGTTTTTAAACACTTGTTGAAAAACAAACATTATAATTTGAGTTTTGAATGGCATTCTACAATTGGAAGAGGAGCTAAGATCAATAATTAGGAAATGTTTCGTTCTTTATCTCGAAGTGTATGATAATGAAGTACATATTTGTATCTTATGCCAACAACAATATGCTTTTGGTGATTATTGGTCATCAAACATTGGTGGTATAGTTTCAAATTTTCAAGTGATAAAACTATGGGAACCAATTGATGCGTGAATCTAAAAATAGGATCAATGATGGCACATCACTAGCTCAAATTGATATGTATAAGACATTGGATACTAGTAAAGACACTATGATGAATGGCATCCAAGAGAAAGTTCAAAAACTAAACCAATCCACCACATGAAGATATGTCACTTAAATTGATGCTTTCTCAAAATCCCCAGAGACTTGGAAAACATGATTTTCCCTCCCTTTATGGTTGTATGAGTAGATTTGTTCATTGTAAGTACAATATTTGATGGAGTGATTCATGGCAGGGTCCATGACTATTTCCTGAATACAAGCACACTAAACCCAATCATTCAACTCTCTAACTAAAAAACGGGTTCAGGATCTTAAAGCTAAGGCATGGGGTCCCTCATAACCATCATTTGTGGATATGAGGGTGTAGCTTCTAACCTAAGGTGAGGTAATACTCTCCCACATCTTTGTTCATAATATAAAAGAGCATCATTCATATTCTACTTCTTCCCATTTCTTCTTATCTTTCCAAAGCACCATGGCCATGATTTCAAATTGTTCCTAGCCTACCCAATAGATGCTCTAAGCTTGGTCTAGGCTATATATGGTGGCTTGACAACTCTGGAAAAACTTTGTGGATTTACTGAAGGTGACCATACTAATGAGTAAACTTTTAGCTATTTTGGGACTCTCGGAGGACAAAGAATGAAATATTGTGGAGGATAATTTATTGGATAGAGATATTGATTTATGAGTATGTCATTGTTTGAAACTCCTAGTCCTCATATATTTCAATGTATGTTCTTAACCTAGGGGTTCCTATGCCCTAATCTCTTAACTTATTTGAATCTTACCCCCAGCCTAGCAAAAGTATTTAATTTTGTGATTCTCCACCTAAATAAATGTTCTCGCTATGGTTGTCTCATCACTTTAAGTGTTTCGTGATTTTTTAATGCTTTAAAGAAATGACTCAATCATGGGAGATAGTTTGAATGAATGCAAACCAGGTGATGTCTTGTCATAGGTGCATTTTTTAGTCTCAAGCTTACCTAATTTATGTGAGCCGCATAATGCTAGTCTGTATGGAAAGGAATGTAAGAGAATTTGAGCCTAGGATACATGATCTAGGCAGACCACATGATATATGAGATACAGAGGGAGGTATCACAACATTGATAAGTTAAATGGCATGAGAGATGAGGTTACACTACAACATTATAGGGACAAGTCTTATAGGGTCAAGACATCAGTTAGTGAGGGAAAAATAGAAGCCAACATTATGGATAAAGATGTTCCAATCACAGGGGAAGCATTTACCATACATGTGAATAACTAGTGGGAAATTGAGGATTGTAGTGTTGGGACAACATAGCGAGAGAGATGACATTTAGTTGAACAACAAAAGTTTAAAAATGAAAAATTTAGTGACCCTACACATGGATGGCTAACAAGATAATGGGGAGGAAAATATTTTTTTCACCAATGGGAGATGAAGCATGGAGGGTTGATGTTGGAGTGAATGAAAACTTACCATCTGTCGAGGAGTTATTTTAGCATAAAAATGAGTTCAAGGTTAGGATGTTAGGATGGAAACATATTTGTTCTATTGATAAACGTTGATAATTTGATTAATTCCATCTATATATGTAGATGGTTAGTGAGGAGTAGAGATAATAAGTGTCATGAAATAATCATTCATACTAGTGATGGACTGGTGAATAATTGATCCAAAATGGATCATTATATTTTTTTGCATCTATCTCGATGCTTTTACAGTAGAAAAATTAAATGAATTAGCTCACATGACCATTTTAACCTATGGGGCCTAGTTTGAAAAAATGGGGTTTAATCAAACCTTCCTGAAGTAGTTTAAGGCATCAAATAATGTTTTTTGGGAGTAAAAAATTATTAGTTAAGAACATCTCCTCTACAAAGATATCTTTCAAATAGTGCAAGCATAGCCTCAACCATAGTTTATATGCACAAGAGGATGCCATGTCAAACCCCATTATTTCATGGGAAAGGCTCTAGCCACATGATCATGATGAAGAAGAAAATAGAAGAGTCCATATTGCAACTCTAGTTAAGAGTTGAAGGAATTAAAGGTAACCACTAGTAGGCTATCAACTTGTGTTATAAATGGGCCACTGAGAGGAAAATGGCTTCTATTCTATTTGAGTGCATATTGTTTTATAAATGAACATAGCAACCAAGAGTGGACATGCAGAGAGAAAATTGGAAGGTTTTATGCATTATGTTGTCCCATAGGCTACAAGTCTCACTTCTTTGTACTTGCATCCATTTTCAATTTAAAGAAAGAGGGGAAAGAAGCCTCATCTTCCAATTAGGATTTCTTCTTAAAGGGTTTCTGAGGTTATATCTTGTGTCAATTGTGGTTGCTGAGTTTTATTTCAATATTCTATATTTTCTACATATTTTATCTATTGCATGCATAATCATAACACAATAATTTAATAAATCCAAAACTCTGAAGAGAAATTAACCCTCATAGTGTAGATTTCAAATTTTAAGTGCAATTTCATTAGATTTGTTGTGATTAACTATCTAGTGGAATATCCATGGAGATGTACATATTATATTGGTACCAAAGCATGTATCTTTGGATATATTGTGGGGATGTCTTAGGGATCTAGATCGGCTAAGCCAAAATTCACAAAACCCTAACAATGGTTAATGAATTTGTCAATAACCCTCAAGATCCACTAGAGGAGAGGGTTTCATGGTTGGAAGCACAAGTCATAGATATAAATCATAATGTGAGCCTCACCATCGAAACCTTGATCAATAATCTTGAGTTATTCGAAGAAGTTGGAAGTTCTAATGCAGAGGTTAGACTAAAAGGGAAATTGGCACATCAAGAAGAACTAGAAAGGGAGTCGAAGAAATAACCCAAAAAGGATCAACCTAGTTAGAGTATTTTGAACCATTCACAGTCCTTATTCAAAATGAAAGTGGATGTAAACAACAATTCATATCAAGATGAGATTGATGCTTGGAAGCTAAATCACTAGTTGCAAAAATTAGAAGATTATTTTAGTATTCATCATATAGAGAAAGAACAAAATATTTTGTTTTCTTGGTTGAGATTAAAGGACCCTGCCCTAACTTGGTGGGAAATCCACATAGATACCTTGTGGTTGGAGGGAGACCCACTAGTAGCTATTTGGGAGGATTCCAAAACTAAAGCCATAATTTCACCCTATTTAGTATGTAGATGAGCATTGGATCCAATGGCATTAATTCAGACACAGACATGGGAATAACGTACAAGAGTATACCATAGAATTTAAAGAGATGTACATAATGTTGGGTATCTCCCAAAATAGGTTAAACATATTCCTCAAGTATTTGTGGGGGGTCTATAGAGCCGTATGTGGAAGCAGGTGATGAATTTCAAGCCCATATTGGTGGATGAGGTTTGTGTCTAGGAAAAAAACCTATAGAATATAGGCAAAAGATAGGTAATTCAAGTGGGTCCAAGTAGAAAGAGAACGAAGAGGCTTCTAAGTAGGGTAAGAAGAAGTGGAAATGGGGAAAGTACAAAAAGACAATAGCCACAACACACTATTGCAAATGTCCCTACAACCATTGTAACATTGGGGGTCATATAAAGGATAAGCGTTGGAAGTTGTATCATGTGCTCATCCCAAAGAAAAAAAAGAAATATACTAATAAGAAAAATCTAAAGGCCATAGATTGAAGTAATCAATTGGAATGAAACTTGGTCAAATTTTTTGTACATCAGTGCAAAAGAGGTAAATTTAAGTATCCTTTAGCAAAACGAAGAGAAAAAAATATCATACTCTTCAATATAAAGATACAGGTTATGTAGATGAAAATTAATGCTTTGTTCAACTCAAGATCACAAGAAAATCTCATTGAACAAATCTTGTCAACAAATTGGGACTTGAATTTCATGATTATCCAAGCCCATATCCATTACGATCGGTAAATAATGATGCAAAATTAAAGGTAATTGAACATTGTAAAGTCATATTTTCTATCAATGTTAAATTTGAAAATGAAGTATAACTAGAGGTAGTTCCCATTGATGTACATGGAGCGGTGTTTAGAAGTCCCTATATGTACATGCAGGATGTAATTTTCATGAAGAGATCCAAACAATACCACCTTTTCAATGATGGAAAATCCTTAAGCATCAAGGCGCACAGTGGCAAGTCCAAAACTTCATTGGTAAGGTGCAACCAAGTTAAGAAATTGATCAATTTGAGAAACATATATGGTTTACTATATTTAAGAGAAAATTAGTTTGTGTAAGAGTCAGTGAGAGAAAATTCATCATCAAAGGGGTGTACTAAGGAACAAAAACAACAACTTGAAGATTTATTGCAGACATACAAGGATGCATTCTATGATCCTAAAGGACTACATCCTAAGAGAGAAGTGGAGCATGAGATCCAACTATTATTGGACTCGTCATTGCCAAACATTGGGTTGTACAGACATTCTGTTATAGAATCAAGTGGGGTGAAGAATCACTTGCAACAACTATAGGAACAAGGTGTCCTTTGACAAGGTAACTCACCATGTGGGTCACTCATCATCATTGTGCCAAATTAGGACGAGACTTAGCAAATTTGTATTCGCTATAGGTAATTAAACAAAATTATGCTCAACAACTAGTACCCCATGCCTGGGATAGATGATCTACTCGATTAGTGGTATAAATCCCAATCCAGATTAGATCATTATATCCTTTGTCATCCATATTGATGCTTTCAGGGTGGAAAAAGTGGGGAAATCATAGTTGACCAACTAGCTTATATATCTATAGTGATAATAAGTTGCTTGAGTGATGTGGTTACAATATTCTTAGTGAATTGCAAGTTGTCTTATACGCTTATGATCGGTGCTCTAAAAATCACTCAGAACTAACCTGTTATCTCATAAGTTGTCATTTATCTTATATGTTTATGAGTCTAGGTAGTTCACTACCATAACCATGATAGTGAGTTAACTTACTTATTAGGATTTCAAGTTATATGTTGTGTTTTATATGAATTTCTAGTAAGAGTTGAGGGCTACCTAGTTTATGAACATTATGTTGTGATGAATTCTATGAGTTTATACATACTTGTATCTTGTTGTATTATCTCGACATTTAACGATTAAAGTTGGTATGTAGCTTTCTCATGAAATTTGGCATTTGGAGCCATTTCCTTTCTTTTACCTAGAATCTATGGAAGATAAGATCTATTTGTACTTTTGAGCTCTTTCGGGCATAGTCTAGTATCTACAGTAGTTGGCTTCTTAGGATTTGGCCATTTCCTTTAGAAATTTGGTGTTTTGGGCAATTTCCATTAGTATTATGGGGTTCCTATAATTCCTCAAACTTCCCCATCTTAACATTGAGGATGATTTCTTTGATGAAGATATTTTTGTGATATTTACTAACACACCATTATTTGTAGATATTTATAACTATTTAGCTACAAGGAAGCTTCCACCACATCTCTCACCCAAATAACAATAAAAGATCATTTGGAAAAGTAGCAATTATTCGAAGATATTATAGCATATTTTGTCAAACTTATTATAAGATTCATGTTTTGGCCTAAATTTATCATTCCATTTCCCTTTTATAGACATTTTCCTTTATACAAGATATTTAAAAAATAAAACGTGTGTTCGCACGTGTGCCATTTGTTCGGCATAATATGAATGTACATGACTCTTATGAAAGAAAGATGTATTTATATGCTAGTACCCTTTATGAAGTTATCATATGCCTTCATTTTGCACCAAAAAATTTAAAATTCCATGTTATTGCATGTTTTGGGGAGGGTTTTATTGATTTTTCCTAGAGTGAATCTCTTGTAGACCATTCCCAATGACCTAAATTACTTTTTAAGAATATTTAATGATGACGTGGATGGAGGAGAGAAACAAGTACCCTTATGTCAACAATTTCTCTCTTATTGCCTCTATCTATAATCCCCTTGAGATTTTAAGATATTCCTCAGATTGGAAACCATTGTTTCCTTGTCTTCCTATTGTTCTTTAGGATTTTTAAAGGGACTCCTTTTCTTTTTCTCTCTTCATCTAGAAGAAGAAGAGTTTGCGGTGGAGATATTTAGAGTCCCAAGGTGGGGAGTCCTATAGGAGAATTATATGTGGTTCCTTCACCAGGGACCAAATGTAATCGAAACTTTATATTGTTGTCAATTATTTTAATAAGAAAATCATTCCTTTCCATTCCAATTTAGTGTTTTCATAATGCAATTATGACATCAAGATTTGTTTTGTTGATTTATTTCATTCAATGCAACTGAGTTATCATTAAATATATTATTGTTCCCTATTCATTTGCTTTGTGAATGTAGGTTATTTAGGAAAAGTTCAAAGGAATAAGATTTGGAATATAAATCTTCCTTAGACTTCAATTTTTTGGGTAAAGTCTTCTACCCTTACACAATAGTTAATAAATATTTATATTGTTCTTTTAGATTCAAATGAATGATTTTTGTTTCTACTCTATTATGTTTGTAACCCTAACCATAGGAAGAAATTCTATAAATAGAACTGGTGACTCCACTAGGGAGGAACTTATCTATGTTTCTCTCTTATGAATAGGCTAGTTTCTTAGGGCTAGTATAAACTTTATTTTCCCTATTTCTTGTTAGTAATTGCTAGATTCATTCTTATTCATAGTTCATTTTCTTTACTTCTTTATCCCATGTTTTAAGTTTTTGTATAAGTGTCTTCCATACACTCCTTTATTGAAGAATAGTCAAGTATATATCCATTATTCTTGAAGAACAATTGAATATGCTTGTGTGTTTCTTCAACAACAATTATGTATGTATTGAAGGCTGAAAAATGTGCACATACTTGAAAATAGAAGGCATTACTAAAGGGAATTTGTATCTTTTCCTAATGTTTACTGTGACACTAGTCTATATCCTAGTTTCTAGAAGCATTTTGATGAATCTTAAATTGCATTTTGATTTAATACAAGAAATTACCCTTCATTTCTAAGGTTATGATCTTTTGTGTCTAAAAAGTGTATTTTTTTTTAAAGACATATTTGTTATGTGTCTGGTGATTCTTTGTCTATGCTTTTAATTTTCTTGAAGTCCCAGATTTCTTTTTATGAAGCTTGGTTCCTCACATCTCTCACCATGGAAATGAATTTAAACTTTAGAAAAAAATTATTGTTTCACATTAGGGTTTGTGGTTCTTTTCATTATTTTACAAAAATGAAAAGAGAAAATTGTTTGTTTACTTCAATAACTTGTGTCCTTTCATCTTGTTACTAAATTCATATTTGAAAAGATAAAAGGATTTAGTGAGAATTTTCATATTTACCTTCTTGCTTGCATTCAATTTTTTATAATTCATAGTGGATAGGCCTTGAGAAAATTTCAAATATTTTAGAAATTTAGGTATTTTTGTTTGACATTTTGAAAAAAAAAAATCATTTAAAAAATAGTTCATAGGATTATTTTACATAAAGTTTAAAGAAAGAAGAAATCAATTTTATCATTGAAGAATGAACACTTGCATTTTTAGTCAATATTTTTATAATTGGTTTTTTTAGTCTAGTTTGTTTCACTTATATAGCTTGAGTAAACAAAAATTCATTAGACTTAAATCTAAAACATACTAGACATTTTATTTTTGTGTTTTAACACAAACAAGTTTAGGGTTTTTAGAGCATTGGATTAGGTTTGCATAGTTGATTCTCCAAGACCATTCAAGTAAACATAAAATTTTATTAATGAGTGAAAAAAGTCCAACATAGTATAAGTAGTGGTAGGGAAGTTCCTCTAACACAAGACTAGAGCACTAGGTCACATTTCGGTAAGTAAAGGGAGATATCATCTCTTATCTTATCTTGATGTTTGTGGACTATTGTACATATAAAGACTTCTATTTGGAATGGTTCGCTTTAGATTTTCTCTTTTTGAAGTTGTTGACAAAGATACTCTACCCATGTGTGTGGTTATAACTAATGATTACCCCCTAGTCACTAAATATGAGCTTTAAACATAGTTTCCTATCCTAGATTCCTCCTAGGTGAGTATAGAGGGGAATGTCTAGGGAAATTGAGGTAGATATTAATATCATAGCTAAAATTATCTTGGAGGCTTCCTCACAAAGTGATGGTACTTGCAACAATGATGGATGTGTTGATAGATTAACAAAACTAATTCTCACACCTTCATTTGTAAGACTTACACCCTAATAATCCCAAGTTTTCCTCTGAAGGGTCTCTTACTGGATCTTCTTTATTCTAATGCTAATTCCTAATCACCCTAAGAGAGAATTTTGGAGAGTATCTTGCAGGTTATTCCTTTATTGTTTTTTTAAGAATGATGTGCTTTGTACTCCTTGTTTTCCTTAGGGAGATGTTAGATTTGTGGTTGTTGAATATACTATGCAAAGTGGCTAACAAACTACTCGGTTAGTGTAGAAATTTTTGTGACATTTTTCTTAATACGCAAATCAATTTAAACCCTTATGAATTCTTAGTTGGATAAGCCAAGAATCTAGGAATGGTATCTGGTTTATAAAGTTCTAAAAATGATATACAAATTCAAAGTAAACAAAAGATAAAAATATTTACAGAACACCACTAAGATATGTATGTCAAGAAAACAAATGGAAGAGTAAAATACATATAAGGAATTTAAAGATGTTCAATGGATTGAAATTATATAAATATTATCATAAAAGAACTTAATAAAAGTTGAGTACAAATACATTACTACCTATGTTTAAAGTAAAGTTCCATAAATATTAAATATACAATGTATAATATTGTTGGCTTATTGGGGCCTAACCCAGGTTCAGAGTTAAGTTAGCCAAACAAATCTTGGTACTACTGGTCCTTTCGGCAATAGTCCACAGAGCGCGGACTGAGGTCTCACTCAAAGCAGTATGGGAGGGTGCTAGAACTAGGTTTCCACACCCTGGAGATGTCTGATGAGTTCAAGTGGTTTGTAGTTTGACCTTGTGCACACGTCACGATGCACACTTTCTCATACCTCGCAGCCTGATATACTGCCTTCACACAGCCCTACTCAGCAGCCTGATATACTGCCTTCACACAGCCCTACTCGGCATCCGCGCAGGTGTATTCCTCTGATACCGAAGAGGTGAATACTCGATATTTTCCATCTGAGTGGGACGGCCCAATAAGTCTGACTACTGATCACGGAACTACCCTCCATTGGTTAGATAAAATTGAGTCTGGACTTGCCTCAGTACATATATGTCTCATTTATATATCTAGCTGATCCGCGCAGGTCGTTGCGCGCAAGGCTCATCTCGTTCATACTTTATCGCGGCAAAGGAAAGAAATAATCACTTCATAGTTTAACGCGGCAAAGGAAAGAAAATAATTCAATCACATGGCCCACGATCTTTACAGATAGAGAAACCATGAAAAACTAAAAATCAGGAAGGAAAAGGAGTTGCTTTTTTTGGTTTATAATAGAGAAACCATGAAAAACTAAAAATCAGGAAGGAAAAGGAGTTGCTTTTTTTGGTTTATAATTTAGTGAAAAAACTGTAATGAAATTGTTTTGGGTTATAATTTAGTGAAAAAATTGTAATGAAATTTTGATTTATGTTGTTTAAATTGATTTTTTTTATTATATATGAGGATTCAGTATTTTTTTTTTAAATTTGGGATATTTAGATGGTGTATAGTGCACTTTAAATTTATAATTTCAATGAATCCTAAATTTCTTAATAAATGACATCTAGATTTAGATTTATATGATGAAGATGTAATCTTCCTAAACATTAAAAAATTAAAAAAGATAAACTATATATATCACAGTGAAAGGTTTTACTTAGAAGTTATATAGATAAAAACGAAGTTATATAGATAAAAACAAAATCATTAGATAAAGAAAATTAGTTATTTTTACTTTAAATGTATATCCATTCACTTGATATTCTAAATTGATATTATTTAATTTGTTTCTATTTTAATAT
>APFE030481385.1:0-19026 GCA_000404065.3 Pinus taeda | reverse complement strand
ATTTTGCTAATTAATCAACAAGATTTTCATTTGTTTAATGTTTCTCACATCCACATAACAAACACTAATGGCTTTGGGGAAATTTTATGTTTCTCTCTCCGGCTAATTCCCTACCTCAATACCGCGTTTTCGCAGTCTTACTTTGTCAATTGTCTGAAGTTTCATAATTCATGATGATAACATATGTAATTGATCTATTTTGAATATTTAATTAATAGTGAATATATTGATTACCATAACGCTTTATACAATGTTCTTAATAACAACAATGTGACACTTGACAAAAATAAAATAAAATTTCGTGCCCATTTGTTTAGGTCGATGGAGTCAATGTTGAAGCATTCGAGTTCCGAATTGCTTAATGAATCAATATGTCATATTAATGGAATTTTGATACATTTCATATTTAATCAATACATGAACATTTCAAATCTATTATCAGACATTAACCTATGCAACAACAACTAACTATAAATATGAAGGTTACAACCTCTTTTCTTTGTCTGCAAATTGGATATTTACTGCTCTAAAATGGATGTGTTTTACATAAATCTTCGTTTCTTACTCCCAATGTTATTGATCATGATTTATATCTTACCTAATAATTCAACAACATACTCGGTTCCACCTTTATCTTGATTCAAACATGCTCCCACTCCAACAATATTACACAAATGGTTATTCCTAAATGGACTCTAACATGATCACCCACTTCATATGTAATAAAATTATTTTTCCATGGGGTCACATGGTGAGATTCCCTAAAGTCAAGTACACAATCAATGCTATTGCTAGAAGTGTGTAAACATTCTTCTTCTACTAAAACAATAAATAAGACATCACTTTCAGAAGTTACAATAATGGTGTCACCTTCATTTTTGCTCTGTGACTTTTTATTTGCATTGATTTATTTTTGTTCCTTCTATTCCTTCTTCCAAAACCAACAATCGTTTTTCTTATGTCCTTGTTTTCCATAATGGAAAAAAGGGATTCTTCCTATTCTTGATTTCGACCCACCTCTTGATTTCGAATTCCCCTACTTTCTATGTTCAATTTTCCTTCAACAACCATCTAAGGCTAGGAATTCTCCTCCTTGGTTTTCCAAAATTGATTTGAGTCACAACTCCGCATTCATTAAGATGCTACTAACATCATCAAACTTCATGGTTCTAGTAGGTTCTCAAGTGCTCATAGCTACTATCAAATTCACCTAGTTGTCTGGCATGGAACGCATAAGTAGGATGGTTTTTATTTCATCATCCAAAATAATTTTAACAAAGGAAAATTGATTGAAAAATATATCAAATCCATTCAAATTCTTTGCAATTAAGGCACACTCCTTCATTACGAGGCTATATAGCTTCTTTATCAAGAATAATTTATTTCATTTCACATTTTTCTCGTACAAATCATGTAGCTTATTCCATAGCCTTTTTTTCTTCTTCTCACCTACTATATTAAAGTAGACATTCTTTGCTAGGTACTATTGGATTGTAGTAATGGCCTTCCTTTCCAACAACTTCCAAGCTTCATATTTCATTGTTGGGGTTTCTTTTCCACTCCTTCAATTGGAGAATATTTATAACTTAGAACAAAAATATCCTCCATTTGTGATTTTAATAGGGTGAAATTGGACCCCTTCAACTTCTCCATATCACTTATTGTATTAGTCTCCATACTACTAAGAAAACCTAGTTTATACCATTAAAATTAAGAACCTATATATTTGATACCAATTGTTAACAACAAAAAAATAACAACTAAACAATACAATAAAATTAAATTAACTCATAAACTAGACACAACATTTATGTGGAAAATCCCATTTGGGAAAAAAACATGGGGAAAGATATTAGAGATATTCTATTACAATAACAAAAAACTATTGCATTTCACTCACTTCATTTTATTCACACTCTTGTAAAAATACTTTTCATTACAATACCATGGGTGTGGACAAGTTTTACTTTAATTTGGTCTCACACTTAATAAAATATTTGATCTGGATTAGATCATTATATTATTCGTTATCAATATTAATGCTTTTAGAGTGTAAAAAGTGAAGGAATCAACTCAGATGATCATTTTTACCAACATGGACCAACTTGAAAAATTTGTATCTAAAATCTTCTGGGAGCATTTTGAAGAATGAAATGACATATTTTGGGGGTAAAACTTTTCCACTTTACTCTTGCACTTTTTTTCATATTCTACACACATAAAAATTTCCAATGGCAAAAAAAAACCTCAATCAGAGTCCATATGCAAAATTTACGCCACTCAGAAGTTGGCCTTCTTGTTTTAACCACCATTATTCAAGATAATTTCATATTAGCCCACATAAACCGAGGAAAATGGGCTAAAAACATGATTATCATGAAGAGGAATATAGAAAAATAAATATTGTAACTTTGGTTAAGAGATGAAGGGAGTCAAACCTAACCACTAGTATGTTATTGGCCTACATTATAACTAGGCCACTAGGAGGAAAATCTGTTACATTCTTTTTTAGTGCACTTGTTCCGTAGATAAAAAAAATAGTGGAGAGGGACATGGATAGGACTTATACATTTTATTATCCCATGTGACATAGGCCTTACTTATTTGTACTCACAACGATTTTTTATTCAAAGAAAGAGAGGAAAGCGGTCTCACCTTTCAAGTGGGTTTTCTCCTAAAAAGGTTTCCTAGGATATATCTTGTGTCGAGCATGATTTATGAATTTGTATTTCAATTTTATCTATTTTTTTCATTTTTTTCTGTTTTCATTCATAAACGAAAAACAAAAATCTAAATATCCATAAATCTAAGAGAAATAAACCATAAAAACATAGATTTTATATTTTAAAGTATAATTTATTATATTTTTTGTGATGAACTGTCCAGTGGAATATTCACAACAACTTACAAATCAAGAGTTATAAATAGAAAACCTTGTCTGTAGGAGAAAACAAACTACAATTCATTCCTCCTAGCAAACCAATTATTTATAAAAGATTTGAATTGATTTATAGAGTAGGCATAGTAAATGCCAAGTTCAAATAGTAACATCTCAAAATTGAAAAAGTAGAAGAACTAGAAGTTATGCTACTATGATCCAGGTGGATATTGGTGGCCACCCACCAACTCCACTTGGACCCCACCATTGTTTCTTTCAGTTTTTCAGTTTCCTTAATTGTAGCATAGTTTAATATTTTTAGCAGTTTTTCGGGTCCTAAACTTCTGGAGCCGTTTTGAGACCCTAAAATATGTTTTTTTGGCAATCTACCGCCAACAATGTTTTTATAAAATCGTAATTTCCATCATAGTCCTCAGATAGATCTTTCCAACGAGGTATCATGCACGTCAAATGGAGATAATTTGACAAATTCATGACCTTGGGAAGTTGGTTGTCCAACTAACCCCAATGGGGCCCATAAACTCTTGGTGTTACATCTCCTCGGGTTAGGGTTTTGGTTGTTTAAGGTATTCTCTTATTGTTAAAAAATAAAAAGTCCCTTGAGCCTTATTATAAGGAAGTTCAGAGGCATGTAGCTGCCACATCTCTTCTCAAGGATAAGCTACTATCGCCCGAGCTAGTTTATTTCCATTTATGTTACTAGGCATATTTTAGTATTTTACATTAATGAAATGAAGTATTATTTCTAATGCATTTCTGGATTTATGGTTATATTTTTAATTTTTTGTGTTATTGTTTAAATTTGGATCAGTGGTATCAGAGCGGTCTGCTCTTTCTCTATTTTTCTTTGCATGTCCCCAACGAGGTCGGGATATAAGGAGTTAAGGCTTGAACTAGTCGAACCTTTGCAAGACCAGCCTCGCCAATCTCGATGGCTTCTCATGGAAGATGAAAAGAAATACGAGGGGGTAGGAGATTCTATCAAAATATTGCTCAAAGAGGCCCTCAAGCAAAAAAGGAATGTGATGATGGACAACTTTTCCCATATCCTTCAGCAGCTACCCAAGGGTGACACATCTACTTCCAGTAGGTACTCTGGAAGTGCCACATCCTTTAGGGTACAATAACTTTGACATTCACACATTTGAGGGTCAGAAATATGCAGACATTGTAGATAAATGGTTAAATCGGCTAGAAGGGTATTTTTTGGTTCACTACTTTTCCAGACAGGAAAGATTACTTTCGCTCTTCTCAAAGTTTCCCCCAACATCAAGGACTGGTGGGAAACCTACTACGAGCAGAAAGATGAAAGTATGACCTCACTGTTTTTAGCCGCACCCAGTTGGAATTCATTTTGGGATGCCATGAAGGAGCAATACTACCCTGTCGAAAGCTATGAGAATAAATACATATAATGGACCATGTTGCGGCAAGGAAGGGACCAAGACGTGCCAGAGTTTACCAATAATTTTCATACCCTTCCCACAAAGTTGGGTATCAAGGATACTGAGGAGCATTTGGTAGTCAAATACAACAACTGCCTACACATGTACATCTAGGACGAGATGGAGTTCTATGACATCTCCTCGATTGGCATGATGTATGGATACGCTATAAAGATCGAGCAAAAGTTTAAATAGAAGAAGTGAGACTTTGGATCTACGAATCTAAAGCAAGGGAAAGGTGCCCAAAAACCATAGAACAAAGGACAAAGCCAAGGCAGGGTGCCCCAGGACAACCCACCAAAGCCACAATCAAAGAACAACACCGTGAAGCCAAAGAAGGACACAGAAAGTGGTGTGAGTTCCATAAGAGTTGTACTCACAAAACAAGTGAGAGTCAGACCAAGCAGTTAATAGTGTCCAAGTTAAAGGGTTTAGAATCATATTCATGCATCGACTCCGAGTCAGAACCCGACAAGGGGAATGACAAAGGAAAGTAGATTATCGATGCAAAGCCCAATGCCATCGTTTCCACCACAACGATCTAGAAGGAGGAACCTGAAGATCTGGAGGAGGAGGAGCGCCTCTTCCACTCCCAGATGTGGGTAAAGGGTTACTCTCTACAGTTCATTGTCGATAGTGGGAGCCAAAAGAACCTCATTTCGATAGAGTTGTGAGTGGCTAGGCTTACTGACCATAGCACATCCCCAACCGTACACCATCGAGTGGCTTTAGCAAGGACAAGATCTTCACGTGAGCCAGCAGTGTTTTCCTCTGCACTACCAGGTCAAACACTCCATCAATTTGACCCCAAGTGCATCATCCCAATGGACCAATCTATCGGTGCTCCATTCTGGAGAACGATCAAATCAAGAGGCAGATTTAGGAGTTGTTGCAAAAGGGTCGCATTCGACCGAGTTCATCGCCTTGTGGGATCCCGATAGTGTTGGTATAGAAAAAGGATGGGCCTTGGAGACTTTGTATTGAATATCGGGTGTTGAACAAGATCAGTATTCAAAATAGGTGTCTGATCCCATAGATTGATGACCTTCTAGACCAACTAAAGGGGGAAAAATATTTCAGCAAGATCGACTTAAAGTCGGGGTATCACCAGGTACCAATTGAACCCTCTGATGTGTGGAAGACTGCCTTCAAATCCAAGGAGGGCCTTTTCGAATGGCTGTTTATGCCTTTCGGGTTGACGAATGCTCCTGCAACCTTCATGAGGCTGATGGATAACATTTTGCGGCCATTCACCAACTCATTTGTAGTGGTATACTTGGATGATGTCCTAATCTTCATCCAGAGTTGGGAAGAGCACCTCCACCACATCCGACAGGTTCTTTAAACATTGTGGCAACACAAGCTAT
This sequence comes from Pinus taeda, assembly GCA_000404065.3. Lineage (NCBI taxonomy): Eukaryota > Viridiplantae > Streptophyta > Pinopsida > Pinales > Pinaceae > Pinus > Pinus taeda. The sequence continues at coordinate 13,315 of APFE030481385.1, read as the reverse complement.
GTGCCAATTTGGAGAAATGCACTTTTGGCATGACCCAAGTATAGTATCTGGGATACATTATTAATGAACGGGGGGTGCTTGTGGATCTAGCCAACATCCAAGTCATTTTGGATTCGCCATCCCCAACCACTCTGACATAGATCCGCAGCTTTCTGGGTCTTGGCAATTTTTACCATAGGTTCATGTTGAGATTTCCTCATATCACTTTGCCCTTGAGTCAAGTCACCAATGGAGGAGTGAAAGAAAATTTCTTTTGATATGAGTCTCAACAAAAGGCATTCACAGAGTTGAAACATCGCCTCTACTCGGCACTAGTGCTTGCATTACCAGACTTGCAACAACCATTTGAGATCAAGGAAGATGCCTCTCACTATGCTATTGGGGCAGTCCTTACTCAACATGGGCATCTAGTGGCATATCACAGTGAGACACTTTCAGACATAGTCCAAAAGTATCCCACTTATGTGAAAGAGAGGTATTCCATTGTGCAGGCCTACCGACAACGGAAGCATTACATTTTTGTGAAGGAAATAGTCATCTACACATACCACTGACCCCTGCAGTTCATATAGATAGAAGGGAAGTTGCAATGATTTCCATCAGAAGTGGTCCACATACCTGCAATAGTTCCATTTGAATATCAAGTATAAGAAGGGCAGCACCAATAATGTTACAGATTGCCTCAGTCGACCATCGATCATGGTGTTAACCACCATGCTTAACTCTTGTGGGCATGAGACTTTTGATTGGTCACTTCTCTACAAAAGCAACCCAGAATTTAGCCACACATATCAGACACTCTTAGAGGGTCAACATGTTCCATTTTTTCACCTCCAGGATGCCTTATTATGCCACTCGGGTCACCTTTGTGTTCCTTCAAGTGAGCATGCCAAGATGATTTGGGAAGCACACTATAGTCAGGTTGTTGGGCATTTTGGGGTTGAGAAAATGGTGGTAGTACCACATAGTATTTCTATTGGCCAAATCTTCAACAAGATGTTGGGAAGTACATTAGATCCTGCACTGTATGCACCATTTCCAAACCTACCATCAAGAAGCAAGGCCTCTATACTTCGCTGCCTACCCCTAGTTGACCTTGGGAATCCATCTCCATGGAGTACATGTCGGGCCTTCCTTCTACTGAGAATGGAAATGACTATTTTTTTTGGTCGTTGGTAGGTTCTCGAAGATAGCCATTATGGAGGCCTGCAAGAAGAATATCATAGCAGAAGCCACTATTAAACTCTTCTTTGAACGAGTGTGGGTACACTTTGGGATTCCACAGTGTATCATCTTAGATCGAGATAACAGGTTCCTCAGTACATTTTGGTCTAGTCTTTGGTCGATTCTGGACACCAAACTCACTATGTCCACAGCCTTTCATGCCCAAACTGATGTCCAGATAGAGGTTGTTAATAGGATGATCGTACAAATTATGCACATGTACAACTCAAATCATCCACGCATATGGGATGAGAGCCTCTCCTATGTTCAGCACAGCTATAACCAGGCTCTCCACAACTCGACTGGCCACATCCCTTTACAGGTGGGCTTGGGATTCCAGTCACTATGTCCCATTGATGTGACTATGTCATTTGCAGCTACTCAGGCAGATTCAGCTTATGTCCAATCCGAAACAGATAAGGTAAACTACTTCATTGAGCACATCCAACTTATCCGCTAGTAGGTCCATGACATTCTAGAGAAATCAAATGCCAAGTACAAACATCGACATGATCAACATCAGGTGCCACAAAAATTTAAGGTGGGTGATAAATTCTGGTTGCATTTGCAAAATGAACGCCTTACCAAAGCTTATCAGAAACTCAGACCACTCTGATATGGTCCCTACACCATTACCAAGGTTGTAGGAGACAATGCATTTCAGCTCAACGTTCCCCCATTCCTTGGCCTGCACCTAATGTTCAATGTGGACCGCCTTCGGCCATACTTCCCACCATTACTAGACACATTCGACATTGCAAAACAACTCACACCAACAGAGTTAAATTCAGATTGCATGGAACAAGTTGCAACTCATTGGATCATGGACACGCAGATCAAGCACACTCGCTAGCAGAAGTTCCAACTGTATCGAGTAGTCAAAGGAGGTCAACTCCTTCATCAGGACAAGTGGCTCACCAGGGAAGAAGTTCAACAAAAGTTTCCTCATCTCATGGAGGAATTGAACGCAATGGGGACCATTGCTTCCTAAGGGGGGAGGAATGATCCAAGTGGATATTGGTGGCCACCCTCCAACTACACTTGGACCCCCAACATTGTTTCTTTTATTTTACTTAATTGTAGCAGAGTTTACTATTTTTAGCAGTTTTTCGGGTCCTAAACTTCCGGAGCCGTTTTGAGGCCCTAAACAATGTTTTTTAGCAATCTACCGCTAGCGATTTTCCAACAACAATGTTTTTTTTGTCGTAGTCTTTGGAAATATTTTTCCAACGGGGTATCATGTGCATCAAACAGAGATAATATGACCAAGTCAGAACCTCGGGAAGCTGGTTGTTCAACTAACCTTAACAGGGCCCATAAACTCTTGGTGTTACATCTCCTCGTGTTAAGGTTTTGGTTGTTTAGGGTTCTCTCTTATCATTCAATAATAAAAAGGCCCTTGAGCCTCAATGTAAGGCAGTTGAGAGGCATGTAGCCACCACATCTCTTCTCAGGGATAAGCTACCATCGCCCAAGCTAGTTTATTTCCATTTCTGTTACTAGGCATATTTCAATGTTTTACATTAATAAAATAAAGTATTATTTCTGTTGTATCTCTGTATTTATGGTTATATCTGTAATTTTTTATATTCCTATTTAAATCCAAATCATACTATCTCTTTACGTTACAGTCAACTAGACTTCAATTTGAAATCATGGTTAAGACTTCAATTAAAAAACATAATTATTTTTAAAAAAAGTGAATTTAAAACAAATTTCATATATAAATACGACATAACTAAATATAATAAAAACTATGAACTTAAATATAATAAAAACTATGAACTTTGTAGGATTCAAACAGAATGAATACATTCAATGTCTGAAGGAATACATTCATGTTTTTGACAAATATGTATCAAGCCCTAGTAAAAATAGAAACGAGAAAAAACAATTTTTGAAGACACAACTTAACCCTTTTGGTTACATTTATAATAAGTTTTAAATGGATTGTAAATCTAAATAGGTCGTATAGTAAAAGAAATTCCAAATGAATAAGAGATAAGAACTAAGAAACCACTCTATTCATTTCTTCTTACATATAAACAATTTTGATTATAAAAAATTTCTCTTTAAGAATAAAAATATAAGAGATAATATATTACTAGTCCAAACAAGAACTTCGGGCAGCAATAGTCCCTGCCGGGTTGGACATATTTATACTTAAAACTACTTATGAGTTTGAAAACGCTACCGTTTTTCAAAAAATTCTATGCAATTATAACTAGTTATAAGTTTGAAAAGTTTGAAAACACAATGATTTTCTAAAATCTTATAAGCAGTTATGCAGATGACAAAATATATTGTATTCAAAATAATGTTATTTGCACTTATAAGCGGTTACGTAGGTGAGAAACGATATTGTATTCACAATGATGTTATTTGCACTATTTGTGTTCAGTGACTACTAAAGGTGTAGTCACAGAGTTGACACCTCGGAATTACTCATCTTCGTTCATGCTAAGTGTGGCTTGTGAGGTCAATGTGATAAGGAGGTGACGAGTCACCTTATTTATGTTTGGGAGCCATTTTCCCATTATCACAAATTCTAATGAGGGAAGGGCTTTGCATTGTTTTTTTGAGGTTAAGGGCTTGTATTATTTTTTGAGCTTCAGAATGGATGTTTGAATTCTCATAATTTAACAAAATTCCCATAAATATCAAGCCTTTAACCTATACTTTCTAATTTCTTGGATCCTTCTGAGATCATTTAACAGAATTCCCATAAATATCAAACCATGAACCTAGACTCTCTAATTTCTTGGATCCTTAGACTCTCTAGTTTCTTTGATCCCTGATCCTTCATAAAATAAAACAAAAATAATAATAACTATAAACAATTTGTTACATCATATTAATTATTAATTATATTGTTCACCATTAGTTTCATCTGCGAATTATTCACCGTTAGATGCATCTCCACCAATTACTGGCATTTTAAAAAATATCAAGCGATTGCATTTATTTTAGTGTTATTAGAAAACAAATCACATATAATGTATCTAGGTTTCCAAGTGACACCCAGTGGACACCCAACGATAATCTGGTTGAAATATTATAGAATATAGCCATCGTCAATTTAGCAAATATTTTTAAATCAAATCAAATGAAAAACAATCAAATCAAATATTTTAAGTGCCCATGCACTTACAACCTTTTAGTGGTCCCTGCACCAGTGATGCCCTCTACACAATTTATGAAATGTGAGATTCAATCCACGCCTCCCTCTATAGGCTTGCTTGAAATACATAGTTGGACTATTACAAAGGAACAAATGAGTTCTTATGTAATTTGTAGTGCGCACAAACATACAGATAGAACGATGTTAGATCGGATAAGAAATACCCATTTTCTTGGATTGTAAACATACGGAATATATGTAACTCAGGTTCACTTCAAGATTTCATGCCTTTTTTTTAATAATTATATATATATATTATATATATATAGTTTACTTTATATATATTTGTGCACCAATTTTTCTATTTTATTTCACTTTCAACTAAATCAACAAATTCACACTGAGCGTAGGAACAGTAATTGAAATTAAAAAAAAAAACTAATAAGATATAAAACAATTAAAAGTAAAAGGATGTGTTGGGCGAGCATTTGGGGACTGCGTGTAACCCACCTGTCACATCATTGTTATTTCATGTAATCCAAGAGGAGAGTTATATTTTCATAGATTTTGTTATGAGAATATCAGAGAATGTTACCTGGTATAAGCCTCTAAAAAGATTATTCTATAGCAGGATGTGTTGTAACCTGGTATATAGATGTGTTGTAAACTGGTATGAAGCCCTTGAAGAGATTTTCTGTAGCGAAATGTGTTGTAGTCAGATGCAGCCATATAGAAGGTCGATGATGTTTCCCTCCAGCCTATTATTGAAGACACACTGCTTCAGTGACCTCTCACACACTCAATATTAAACCATTACCAAGAGAAGGAAAACCGGAACAACCGAGACAGAGCAACTAGACTAGAGTAGCCCTGACAGAGCAACCACAGTTACCAAAAGAATGTTTTATTATTTCATTACACGGACATAAAACCTAATAGGAGAATTTTTCACACACTAACATTTTCAAAAGAGGGAGGGGAGGAACCTTGACAAGGTATTATTTGACAAGGTATTATTCAACTATTTATTTCAATATGAAAGTTGACATTTGTTGACTATGATTTTGGCATTATCTGTGACTACATAACATATATTTTTTCTTAATCTTATATGCATCATAGATATAATTTCTAAGTAAATGAAATGGAATAGTTGATAATCAGCTTATCTCACCACCATAGTATATTATCTATGATGAATATAGAAAATTGGGCCAGTGTAAACCAGACTTATAATGCTTACCCGCGGTTCAATTTTTCCATGATGGTGGTGGTACTCGTTATGTGTTCCTTCCTGGGACGGACAACAAAGCTTCTGCTCATATTTCATATTTGCTAACATATACAAATAAAGAATCGCTCGCATGCTTACCCTGTGATTGTCGTGTTTCATGATATCAAAGGTATCAAGAAGCCATATGTGAAAGACTCCAGAATCCTCGTCGAAAATAACAGCGTTTCCTTCTCGTTTTCTTTTCGTGTCATTGTTATTCCTTACAAGTTTTGGTGGAGTTTGAATGCTCTGTGCGTCACCTCCCTACGGGTTTCGTTGGAGTTTGAAATTTGTGTGCGGAAGTGAGGAGGCTGATCGAAATTGAAATAATATATCCATTTATGTCAAATTCAAGATTACCATAAAACATATTAAAATATTTAAAATATTTAAAGAATTATTGCATAACAAATAATGTTGAGCCTGATACTCTTTTGGTTGAATATCATTATATCATCTACAATGCAACATAAAATGTATCCAGTTAAAGTACAAAAAATATTGAATATCATTACATCATCTACAATGCAACATAAAATGTATCCAGTTAAAGTACAAAAAATATTGAATTTCATTAGTATTGGTTGCAATAAAACATAAAATGGACACAGTTAAAGCACAAATAAAGCAACATAAAATAGACATAGCTAAAGCAAAGGTTATGGTAATTTCACCTTGAAGTTGTGGCTCTAAATTTATACATCACGCACAGGTTCTCCATCATTGATTACATGTTCTCCTTTCTTAGGTTTTCCATCATCGTATCCTCTTTTCATCATTATGTCCTTTGTAGGTAGAGGAATATAAGTTCTCCATCATTGTGTCCCTTATAAATAGAGGAATAGGAAATATCCTTTGTAGGTAAAGGAATATAAGTTCTCCATCATTGTGTCTCTTATAAATAGAGGAATAGGAAATACAAGTATGTGGAAGCGGTGAGAGACATAGAAGTTCTCCATCATTGTGTCCTCTGTACATAGAAGAATAGGGAATAGAAGTATGTGGAAGCGGTGAGATGCATAAAAAGCATGAAAGGCATGAAGCGACATGCAAACACTCACACAGAGTAAGTGGAAAAAGTACGAATGCCCTTTGTCAGAAAATTGTGCAAAATGAATTATCCTGTGTAATATCTTTACCCAAACTTTTCATTCAAAAAATTATCCACAATAAATTATCTGGTGTCATAGCTTTATTTAAATTTTTCATGCATGAGGTTTTTATAAAAGTGTTTTTCCAGTCCAGACTGTTTCGCAACCATTCAATAAATGTGCATGAGGTTTTTCAAACTTTGGATATAAGAATTTTTCAATGCAGAAAGTATAGCAACCTCGCAATAAAAACTTCAAATTCAAACTTTACATAAAAATATTTTTGGGATATAAAATATTGGTTAAATAGAGCCTATGAAAATGGTCAACGCAAATTAATATCAATCCAATACAAAAACGATAGCAATAGTTCCTGCTATGTCGAAGGCGAGGACTAATAACTCAAGTTCAAGTTTACAAAACTATGAATTGCATTTTAGCACATATCCATGATAATGGTGAATCAGTGATGTATACTCTCATTAAAAAAATACAAATAATATATTTAGTAAGTACAGTAGAAAAAAATAGAAAACCAAGTGAAATTTTTAAATACTTTTTGTGAACAACCATTAAAAAGAAGGGGGAAATTCCAAAAAACATTCAAATTAATATGCAAATTAAACTAAGCAATAAAAAATAAAAATAAAATAAGTTATAAAAATTAAAATCCATAATTACTTTTCCTTTTTTCCTACATCTGCAAATCTGTTTTAAATCATTTTATATTTTATGAATATATATAGAGTAACATAAACTCTCCTAAAAACATGATTTTACATAAAACAACCTAGAAGTGAAATTTGATCAAATCTGTTTTCACTCTAAAAGAATTTGTTTGCATTTTTAAATAATTTGATTTGTTTGGCACTTGATAGATCAAATCTCTACATTCTAAAAAAATTTGTACATTAATGAATATAGATAGAGGAACAATGAACTCTCTTAAAAACACAATTTTACATAAACCAACCTAGAAGCGCAACTAGATCAATTATCTTTTTACTTAAAAAAAATTATTTATATTTAAAAATTAATTCATCGATAAAATATTAATTATTATTATTATAAAAACACACTCCTAACTACTAAATGATAAAAAATAGGGTTTACACACTCATACAAAGCTGAAAAACTTCCACGAATAGACCAATCGAAAATTTTGTGTCGTTCTTTGCAACTAATTTCCTATAAAAAAAACCGCGTTTTCGTACTCTTCAGTCGATTGTCTATTTTACTCACTTATACATTTCAAGTACTTACTCACTTATACATTTCAAGTACTTAATAACTGACGACGGTTATCTATTTCGAATATTTAATTAAAAAAATGAATATCTTGATTCATATAAAACTTTTTATACTTTTTATATGATGTAATTTGATAAAAATAAAATAAAATAAAATTTTTTGGTTTTTTTTATATTAATTGAAGAAAGCATATATGGAGTAGCTTTAACGCATATATAGGCTTGAGCTAGATTGGACTACATAATTTGTGGTGACCAAATCTCTTTTCCTAAACATTGGACCTAGTGGACCACATCCTCTGAACTTATTAGATGCTAATGTAAATTACAATATGTATAACTCGTACAACCACATTAAAAATATTAATGTGGTTGATATAACGTCTTCATAAATATAATAAAAAAAACTATTGCAACACAAAGAACGCTTTACTAATGCACACATTTACCTGATTAGCCATGTATACAAATGTTATGTGTCAACTTTAATTTAAGAAAAAAAAAAAGAATTATACATTAATGTTATAAACAATAATGAGGAACTTAACAGTGTATAAAAATGTTATGGATCAACTTTAATTTAGGAAGAAAAAAAAAATTATAAATGAATGTTATAAATAATAATGAGGAACTTATCATGGAAGAATTTATTAGAATTGGAATAATCTCAAATCCCTAAGAAATTGATTGGTGGGTGAGAAGCAAGTGGCACAAATCTCATTTTTTAAATTTATTAAAAGTAATGGACCATTTTTCTAAATAAAATTTACATATATATAAACGAATGTTATAAATAATAATGAAGAATTTATCTTATTAGAATTGGAATAATATCAAATCTTAGGAAATTGGTGGGCATGGTTGCACTAATATAATTTTTTAAACTTATTAAAATTGAATTCAACTTAACAAATTCTTTCATACACTATAATTGTTGTTAATAAGCATTAAGAATGAGCATATGTTGAGTATATTCCCTTGAAAATCAATCTAGGTGGTCAATTAAAAAAATAAAATTAAAAATTGACATATCCTCATTCTCCTTAAGTTTAAATAAAAAACCTTTCAACAAATATGTTATCAAATTTATCATTTTTTTTAAGCAGTATCTGCAAATTGGGTATTCACTCCTCTCTAAAATTGTTCTGTTTCACATAAATCTCCATCTCTTACGATATTATTGATCTCGCATTGAATTTTACAAAATAATCCAGAAACATAAGCATAATAATCCAGAAACATAAGCAAAAGATGCAATTACGACCCATCTCACAAAAAAATCAACGATATTATTGATCACACTTTGCATTTTACATAATAATCCAGAAACAGAAGTAAAAGATGCACTTACAACCAATCTCACAAAAAATTCAATTCAACTTCCATTTCGGAACTTGTAATAATTCTCCACCTCTGAATCTCTATTATTTCATGATATCATTATTCTATGATTCTATTTTGGCGGGGACATGTATTCATATGAATTCATAATACTCTTGCATGAGAAATTAATGTTATGTTCGTTTAAATTCATTGTATTGAATATATTAATAGTCATATTTGAGAACATGCTACACTTTCTCAGGATGTGGGATGGTTGGTTTTTTCAGACTTATTACTAGTGTGAAGGAAACTCAAACACAACTGGGCTTGTGTATACTCAGGTTGCCGCAATGGCCTTGATCTATTCTGGTAGCACTACCAAGAACTACACGTCATTGGGTTATCTGTATTACCTGTCTGAACCTCTCGCTCAAGGTGAGAGACAGCCTTTGCGTTCAGCATGACGGCAGTATAGTCCATCTGGGCCATTCCCAAATCAACTATAACAGATGGCACAATATTTTCTTAATGTAAAATGAAAATTCTAATCTTCAAAAGTATAAAGATTGGTTTCTAATCCTTCAACCTACATTAACGTGAACACACGTAATGTGATTGCTAAGAAAAAGTTGAATAGACGTAGATGAGGTGTTGTTCAAGGCTATTTCACACAGTGGACACGACCTCGCAAGTTGGTCACCTCCTCTCCTGTTGTCGCAAACTTGCACATTCTGTCGAGTTTTTGTTGCATCAGCTCACTCCGCCAAGCTCCGCATGGTCAAATCCCCTCGCGCGTCATTTTTTTACAAAAACTCCCTTGTTGCCCCTGCTTGACGCGGAAGGAGATCAGAATAGCTGCAGTCGACTGTTCACTTGTTGTTGCAACATTTGCGATTCAGATCAGACCACTTTGGGTGCTTCTGGAATTGCAACGATTTAGATGATTCACTCACTCATTTAACCCACAGATCGTGCATTATCAGGTAACATAAGTTGCAGGAAGTATTGAACAGAGCCGGTCCATGCTTGGCCACTGGGCTTACAATGTCCTCTACGAGGATTGATTGGTTATCTCCCCAAATTTTACTGGTTAATCATTTAACCGGTTTAGCTAGTCTCCTTGTTAGATGGTGTATTTTTGGTGGCTACTTTTGTTTTTCGCTGGATATGCACTAAAACGTTCTTCGCTAGATGTTTTAGTTTCTACGCGGTATTCTCGGGTGGATGTATAACTTTGTCCTCCTAAAGGGCGCTGCGACTGCAAGAGAATTCGTTTTTACCGACCAGGTATCCCTCATCTGATCTATAAACGCACTTTTATGTGAAAAACATATCTGGGTGGTTTATCACTGTTTGCCATATTTCTTACTGGGTAATGTTTCGATTAATGGGTTAATGTTCATGGCTCAATTTAGTTTTTAACTCTAATTAAATTCATAGACCGGTTTTTCCTCTGTTTTAAAGCCTTTTCATCACTACTTTATGCCTTGGGGTTTTGAAGCCATTCAAAACTATTACTCTGCATTATCATCTCTACTTTATGCCTTGGGGTTTTGAAGCCATTCAGAACTATTACTCTGCATTATCTTCTTTTTGGTTTACCACCTTCTAGTTTAATTCACAAATTCCATCGTGGCTCCAATTATCAAACCACATATTCCTTACTAGACCCTGCAAGCAGTATGGGTTTCGGATATGCCATCTTTGGGTAAATTGCATATGGTGTTATTGCTACTGCTGTGATTTTTGTTTCTAAAACCATTCTCGGGTTTCATCGCATGTTATTGCACACTACGTTTTTCTTCCATAATTCCGGTTTCATTGGCCACTTTCCTGTTAGGAACTTTTTCCTATCTCGTCTATTTGGCACCTGATACCTCTGTCTCTATGAATTTTCATTTGATGCTTGGGTGAACCTCCCTTATTGTCTAGTTACTTTCTTCCGAGCTCGTCACCTTCGGCATTACTGCCTGTTTCTTTGGCTTCCATTTTCTGTCGGCCGGTTTATATTTTCTGAGAGATTGTTTATATTTCCCGACGGGTGGGTGGCACTCGCATAATCTGACACCTCCATGTTTTAAGACAAAGCGTCATCCAGATACTTTTCCATGTCATCATTAACTTCACATCATTTCAAATCTGGATTAAAATTCCTTCTGTCAATAACATATCATATTCACGTTTTGGACTATTCACTTGACGATGTCCAACCTCCCGATACATGATATTTTATTCCTCAGACGCTCATTATTGCCTCTCGTTTTGTGGATTAGTGATCCCAATGTTGGGTGGGCTAGAGTTGGTGTTCTGACACACCTGTTTTTCTTCCTCTACTGCCCTCCATATCTTTATTACTTTGTCAGGGGTATCAGAATTTTTCACCACCCTTCCCTCGAATTTCCATCCCATCGAGGACTACGTTTCTGATGTGTCTGCCCGCTCGGCTCTTATCCGTGCCACCATGGAAGCTGAATCACGACGTATTGGTTGTTGTGACCGCATCCGTCAAAGTAGCCCTCGTTACCTTGATGCATGGCATACCATTCTCAGGGATGACAGGTTCCAGATGTCACACATGGGCCTCATGTGCAGAGGGAGGCAGGCATGCACTACAACAACGATGATCTAAGCTTCACTCTATTAAAACCTCTCCACCACCTCGAGCTCTAGCTTTGGACAACGCTACTCTCGTGGATCATATTAATAGTCTTAGGAAACATGCCATGGTTGGAAAATGGTATTTCTCAGAGATGGAGGATTCTGAGATGCGAAAATGGATTGACAAGAAATGGAAGACTATGCTCGGGTACTTGCTAACCATTGTTAGACTGTTGAAAGCCTGGTACAACTTTCATTTTCTTAGTCAGGAGGACTTGGAGAAAATCAAAGCCATACCATGGATTCATGAAAAACGCTTCCTCGCCCTTCATAAATGGTACATAGGGTATAATCCTCTACACAATACGCCTATAAACAGACTGGTTTGGGTGAAATTGCCAGGCCTGCCACTTGAATTATGGACCAAACAAACTCCAAGTGATATTGGCAATGCCATTGGCAAATTTATTTATGTTGACCCATGTTGTTTGGGGGCACAAGACAAGAGAGTTGTGTGGATTCTCATCGAGAAAGATTATCGTGGAGGGTTTCCTGATCACATTGAAATTCATTGGGGTGACACCTATCTTCAACAAAGGTTGGACTATTGGGTAGTTCCCTTCCGATGTTCTTTCTGTTGCGGGACAGGTCATCTATGGGTTCAGTGTCCTCTTCGATCAGGTGGATGCCTTCATGGTAGGAGATGTTACAATGGTGCCACGGTGTCCCGCTTTGACATGAGTCGACTGAGACTTAATGGTCATCAGGTTGTGCCACATATGCAACATGTGCAACATCCACATATGCCACAGGACAAAAACTCCAATCATCCACATGCTTTTGGCTATCATTTCATCACCCATCTCAATTCCATCTTCCTTGAGTGCCTCTCCAAAATAGGATTTCCCACTATCTGATAGTCCTCCCCCTTTCATTTGGCAACTGCCTCCAAAACCGGCTCCCTGTCAAGACATTCCTGCCCCCTTTTCCACTCCACACCCATATCACGACACACCTTCCACCTTGCACATCTCATATGTAGCTCCCCCAATACCACTTCGTCATCAGTCAAAGGACAAAGGTCCTTGTCTCAGCATTACTCCCCCAATTTCACCTACTGCCTCGCCTACAAATTCTGTTGGAGTAATTCGGACTTCCTATTACAAAGAAAGGCTTTAGACCTTCATACCCTCACTATCCATAAATTTGGGAGTCCTTTCTCACCCCACAACAGCTCTACCTCAGTAGGCAACATTACTCTGCGAAGGAAACAAAACCGAGGTAATCGTCATTTTTGGGGACACCCTAAGACAAACCCATTTTCCTCCCCCATGGATTGTTTTCTGGTTGATGTTCCCATTGCTGACATCTCCCCCTCACGGGGCCTTAGAGCACGGCTGCCTGAGAAAGACTTCCCATGACGTGCATTATTTCA
>APFE030481372.1:112700-128408 GCA_000404065.3 Pinus taeda | reverse complement strand
TTCAAAATCTGTAGACAAGTTCAATTCACAATCATAAGAAACATCCATATCAACAGGTGAATTAGAGTCATCTACATCACCTCCATTTTGTCGGTTTGAATTTATGGTTCCTGTTTTTTCAATTTCATCAGGATGAACACTTTCAAGTGTCTTTGTCAGCCACTTTGGGGGACCTTTCTGAGATGGTCCAGGCTGCTCTGTTGATTGAGTTGGGAGTGAATCAAGATTGAGTCTCCCAATTCTATCAATTACATCACTTAAGGCATCATCCGTTGTTGGAGTTTCAGACGGGGGAGAATCTTCTTCAGAAGAAGATTCCACATGTTGATCTAGTATAGGAATCCCCCCTTCAAGATGTGGAATCTGATTTTCAAATTCTTGAAATGATTTTGTTTTTGCGAATGTATCCAAGCGATCAAGTTGCCGCTCAACAACATTGTCAGATTTGGATGATTCGAGAAAAATTACATCTCTAGATACAACAAACTTTTTATTTACTTCATCATAGAGGCGGTATGCTTTGGAGGTGTTTGAATACCCCAGGAAGATACACTTACGACTTCTAGCACCAGGTTTGTTTCTATGTACCTTTGGTATCAAAGCATAACAGGTGGAACCAAAAATCCTGAGATGTTTTACCGAAGGAACATGTCCATACCATAATTCATAAGGAGTCTTGTTTCTTATAGCATTAGATGGACATCTATCTTTATATATGCAGCACATAGAACAGCATCAGCCCAAAACATTATCTTTACATTTTTGAAGAAAAGCATGGATCGTACCATATTCAAGATTGTTCTATTCATTCTTTCAGCTACACCATTCTGTTGGGGATTATAAGGCACAGTTGTTTGAGGTTTGATCCCATGTTGGCGAAGATAGTTTTCAAATTCATTTGATGTATATTCTTTTCCATTATCAGTGCGAATAGACCCAATATGAGATTGTGCATCATTTTCAATCCATTTATGAAAAATTCTTGAATGTTAGGAAAGCATCAGATTTGTTCTTCAATAAATAAACCCAACACATTCTGGTGTAGTCATCAATAAATGTCATGATATATTTATTTCCATTTGCAGAAGGAACATGCATTGGACCACATAAATCTGAATGAATAAGTCCAAGCTTCCTATGTGCTCTTGAATGTGAGTCATGAAAGGACTGTTTGCTATGCTTTCCTAGAATGCATGCATCACATTGCTTAGGTTTTTTTAGGAATTGTAGGCAAACCAACAACACCATTTTTCTTCAATAAGTGGAGACTGTCATAGTTTAAATGTCCAAATCTAGCATGCCATAATAAACTTGATGGAAGTGTACCTTCTTCATGATGAGAAATATATGAGAAATGTTTTGCATGAGCAGATGTTCCTTGCAGTTTGAAAAGTCTTTCTTCTTCTATTCCCCTCATGACAAGTGAGTGATCAGATGCTTTTCTTACCTCAAGCTTGCCATCAAACATATGAATGGAGTGACCTTGCTGGCGAATGTGGACCAAGGACAACAAGTTTCTCTTGAGCAGTGGGAGATATAGAACATGATCCAGAAGAAAGTCTGAGACACCAGGGAGTTTAAGCCTGATTGTGCCAAGCCCTGATGGCTTGATTTTTGACTGATCTGCAAAGTATACTACTCCATCAACATTGTCAGTGAAATCTTCAAAAAAATCTTTTCTATGAGTCATGTGACAGGTTTCTCTTGAATCAAGCAACCAATCATTTTTTCAGGAAGCAAGTGAAGTATTAAACAAATCTTCATTTACTCCAATGTTACATTCAACATAGTGAGTGGATTCAGGTGCTTTACCTTTGTCTGTTTCATCAGTTTTACCTTTCTGTTGGTTTCTTCTCTGCTCAATTTTGTCCCATGGTAGCTTGCATGTAGAGGCATCATGTGATCCATTTCTTTTGCAGCGAATACAATGTAAATCTGCCTTTTCTCCTTGAGGATGTCTGCCTCCCCTGCCTCTGAAGTATCTTCCTCTTCCTCTTCGTCCACCTCTTCCTCTTGTAGAATCTTGAGCAGGATATTTTTCTTTATTAGCCATGCATACAGTCTCTTCAGAAGATTTAGGGACTGTCTTCTTTCTAAAGGCTTTTTCTCTTTCAGCAAACTTTTTCACAAGAGAGTCAAAGGTTATATCCTTGAGATTTCCATTTGCTTGCAAAGACTCAAGATAATTGGAGTATGTAGGATACAGTGCCTTGAGAAAAGCAATAAGAGATATATCTAGCTCAACTTTAGTGGATTTGATATCATGCACTATAGATTTATTTCAGATGCAAGAGCAAGAGGGTCATTATTTTGCAGTTCAAGAGTGAAGAGTTTAATCATAAGTTGGACGACTTCAAGTGCAGAATGTGAGTCATAGAGCTCTTTCAGCTTTTGCAAAGCTTCAAAGGCAGTTGAACATGTTGAAATGTGACAACTCACCTCCTTATTTACAGACGCTACGATTAATGCATACGCTTTGCTGTTCTTGTCTTCCCAGATGGCAAGGTCTTTGTCTGATGTAGGCTTTTCTGGGTCACTGTCTCCTTCTCCGACACACACTCCTTTCCACAGCTCATTGAAAATGAGGGTGTGTTGTACCATCCGAGACCAATCAGGATAGTTCTCCTTGCCAGTGAGAACTATTCCTATCATAGAGATGATTGAATGCATTCTGTAAAAAATTATTGTTGCTGATATAAAAAACTGTTGCTGATATATTAATACTTCTGATGGCGAGAAAAAGAAATTGCTCTTAAAAAACTTCCGCTGCTAAAAAAAATGATTTTGATATGGAAATATATTCAAAATCATTCAAAATTTTGCTACGCCATTTATATTATTGATCATTGAATGGAATACAAATTATATCACAATATATATATATATATATTATACTATATATATAAATATATACTATATAGCATTACTATATAATATATATATATATATCACCGCAAAAAAAATGTTTGAACGCTTGTGTTAAAAGAAAAGCAATTGCTCTTCCTTTCTTCATTAATATAATCACTGTCTTAGATCTCCATTTCTCTTCTTTAGTGTCCTGGGGTTTATATTCTTTGATACCGACAATCGTTTCTCTTCTCTAATAAACAAAGAGGGAGCAACTCTCGACAGTACTCAGGCCACCAAGATACATTTATAGGCCACCAATATTAGCTCGAACGATAGCCTTTGATGTAACGAGAATTTACTTTGACTCTGTCATGATTTCATAAATCTAGACCCTCGCAAATGCATCAAATCTCCTATTAATTGAAAAACGCAAAACCCTTACCCACAACGAAGATGAGATGATGATGTAGCAAGCATAAACTTCCAACCCCAACGCGAGACGCCATATTTCCACATTTTTCCAGTTAACCAGAGATTTCGATGGCTTTAACCTCAGGTTTCGGGTGAGCCTGTTTGGGGACGGTAACAGCAAGCACGAACTCGGAACATATTGGGTGAAATTTTGACTATCTACCAACTGGCTCCAAGAACCAACCGCAGAGAGAAGCAGAGAAAAAATAAAGGCGGTACTATACAGTACTCCACCTTGGCATTTAAATGAGGGCCGAGTGATTCGGAAAATTGGGTTCAAAAAATGGACAGATCTTTGTGGCTCCAACTTCATCACTGCAAAAAGTCATCGAATCGAATATGAACAGTCATCAAATCGAATATGCTGGGAGGTGTACGAAAACGAAGAGTTTCATTTCATTGTGTAACGTGCAAGCGGAAAGGGAGGCTGACAATGGCTCTGAATAACGCAACAATGCACAGGAACGGGCAGGCGTTTCAATTACCTTCAGCCAACGTTACCATTTCCTTCAGGCAGGCAGCGTTACCATTTCCTTCAGGCAGGCAGCGTTACCATTTCCTTCAGGCAGACGTTTCACTCAACAGCGTGCGTTTCACTTCAGGCAGCGTGCGTTTCACTTCAGATGTTTGGTATGCAGCTTTCAGGTAGGCAGGCGTTTCCTTCAGGTGTGGGACAGAGGAGTAGAAGGGAGGCAGTGGACAGGAGTTACAAAGCAAGGTTAAAAAAAGAACCTGGGACCTGCGCTCTGATACCATGTCAGGCCAGGAGTAACTCCAGAAAACTAATGCATTTATTCATTTAGCCAACTATCTATTATATACATGAATGTGATTGTTCAGTTCATCTTCTCGATGACTTTTCACATTCACTTCCCCAATCACTGAGGATTAGGTGTCAACAGAACATGCAAACTTTTGTGCACTGTATATACTAAAAACAATATGTTGAATTCTAATCAAATTTTAGTATTGGTTAAATGATTACATATTTTAGGTGTTAATTATATTTATCAAGCCACCAAGTAAAACAAATCATACATAAGGGCAATATCTTAAATATTCACACAATGTCTAGAATTAGAATGTTTACTAATGTTGTAGAATTGAAACACGCTTGTAAGTAAAGAAATCCTAGTTGATTGTGGATGGCTTGTGATGAAATCCTAATCTCAATCACCGAGAGGGATCATAAACATATTTTTATAAAATTAAACCTATTTTAATTGAAATAAAGCACATCTAATCTAAATTCAAGAAAAGTAAAACACACTTCTCTAGAAATTAAGCACACTTTTAGGAAAGGAATCACACTTGTAATAATGTAAACACTCTTGTAGGAAAATAAAGAAACTTGTAGAAAAGTAAATAATCTATGACTTGATCAAGTTGTTCATACAATCCTTAATTATGTAAATGAATAACATGTATTAAAATCAATTGATTAAATGTTGATATGATGGAAACTATTAAACTGGAATTAAAGTAAGGAAAATTCAATCCAATGAATGATGGAATTTATGAATTAGGACTAGAAAATAATAATTATATAATAAAGTAATCCAATGACCAAAATCAATGAATTTCAATAAAGTATAAAATTTACCTATGCTAATGTATGAGAACTAACTAAATAAGAAGCAATAACTACCTCCTTAGGCAAGGCACTAGTTGAACATCTAGAAAAATGTTACTGTACCAATGCACCACACATACGAATAAAATTGAGCAAGAATAAAATATATTATATTAATAAAAACTTAGCAAAATGA
The DNA here is from genome assembly GCA_000404065.3 of Pinus taeda. Taxonomy (NCBI): domain Eukaryota; kingdom Viridiplantae; phylum Streptophyta; class Pinopsida; order Pinales; family Pinaceae; genus Pinus; species Pinus taeda. The sequence goes on along the minus strand of APFE030481372.1, from coordinate 123,318 downwards.
AAGTAAAATTCTCCAATTCTTCTCATTTTATCCTCCCCTTTGTCTCAAGTGGAGCATGGGTATTTATACATGAGTCAATTCTTCAAAATAACATGGAGGCTAAGGAAAACCATTAGAATAACTAAATATTGAGTGTTTGATGTAGCAGCTATCATTAATACAAAATGCAACAAAGGTGTTGCGTCCATGCAAAGGAATTTTTGCAACAACTACTATTGATAAGAAATGTACTAGGGGTGTTGCAGGAACGAAAAAACAGTATTCCATCAACTAAATAGTTTCAAGTAGCTTTTTCCACTGCCTCGAGAGATACCTACATGATTTTTCCAGATATTTCTCACGATTTCCCATTAATTAGCACAAAAAGGTTGATTATTTCCTTAACATAGTAGTATGTTCATTAAAAGCAACATAATTGAAGAAGCAGTATACCTTGGGTTAAAATGCATTATTGTAAGCAAAATCGGATATAAGATGACAAATAAGAAAAAAGGTAATCAAAAGGTGGCGAATGGGTGTAGAAAATACGTCATTTTCAATCATGGTTGGGTTTTATTAGCTAAGATATTATGGAATTATTTTTAGATGTCTCATAGTTAAGTCTTTTACTTCTAGTAATTACTACCTTTCCTAGATAATTTTGATATGAATTTTTCTAAATGGAATTATTTCCTTATAATCAAAAGCATTAGATATTTGATGGTGACATCTACTAGCTGATGTTGATACATACTAGTTGATGTTGATAGAGTGTCAAATATTACAACTAGTTGATGTTGATATTGATGATGCTGATGATGTTAAAGGTGTTGACAAGATGATGCTAAGTAGGATGGGCAAAGTTTGTTCCATACACATACCAATAATGTTTGGCATCCTAAATATGAGTTGAATTAAAGTTTTGTGTGGACCTATGTAGGGATATTTCCTTTGGGTGCATTATACAATAGGATATGTGAGTGTTTCTTCTTAAATTGTAGACATATAAGCTTCTAGAATATTAATGCCACATACCTTATACTAATGTGGATATATCTTGTACGACTAATTGTTGATAGAAAAAAAAATAGTATATTGTAGAGTCAAAGGGAGCTAAAGGGGTCTCCCACAAAAAAAAATAAAATAGCCATTACACTTCAGCTAGAGGATGACCTTCCTCTTGGAAGAGCTTGTAGTTTTAGGGTTTCTAATACCTAGAAAAATATTGAAGGTTATAATTAAGAAAACCCTAGGTTTTGTAGACAAAACCCTAGATATAGACCGCAAAATATTGAAAGTTGATAATTCCACTTAAAGGAAAGAAATTTTCATTAGTCACTGATGATGAGGGCGAAAATGATGAGCTTAGAGCTGGACTTTGAAAAGAAAGCAAGGATCAAGAGGGAGTTGAAAATTTCATTCATTCCACAAGAGATAAATATTTTATATCTCTCTTCCTTGATTAGTATTGCTCTACTAATAGTTAACCTCTTGTATTTGTTTCTTTTTTTTGGTTTATAATGTTTTCTTCCATGACCTCGTAATGAGTGTTGCAGGTACATCATAAAGGCTACCAAGACTTTGGTAGTAGATAGAAGCATTCTAAGAATGAAGCAAAGTTTTTGGCAAGAAGATTCTCCATGGAACAATGATTTGTGTTCAAGAGGGAGAAATTGTACTAACATCTATAATCATACATTATGATAATAAGATCTCCTACTTTAGAGGGAGCAGGAAATCCAACCATTTTTCAAGTACAATTCTATTAAAGTGGTTATATATGTTGGTTCTATCATGGGATGTAAATTACATGAGGTGGATGTGGAGATCATTTTGTTGGATTCTCCCTCATTCAATGGTGGCCTCACCATATGCCCATGGGTTATGGCTGGTGGGTTTTAGAATTAAATGACATGTGATGACATGTAGGAATGGTAATTGGGCCTGAGTTTCACGACGGGTTAGGTGGGGTACCTGAAATGACTCCAAGTGGTGACTTGGTAGATTAGTGACCCAAGGACTAGTGGGTGACTAGTTCCTCTATTTTATGCTAATGTGTGATGATTTCCATGTGGTTTTGGTATTGAACATGAGGTGGATGGATTCATCAATATCTAGTTCATTCAATCTTTTCTTGGGATAGAGAAATTTTTCAACAAGAGATCATTTGAAGGAGTGAATGTGAATAACTCATTATCTAAGAGAGAGTGTTGATTTTTTTGTAGCTTCGATCAATATTCAAGTTGGCCCAAAAGAAAGAAATTTAAATTTTAAATTTTTTCCTCCAAAAGTACAAGTTGGATACATATTTTTCAAGTCATCCATCCCCAAAAGACACACATATTTGGGCTCATTAGATAACTATAAAAATTCCACTTTTCCTTGTCCTCAATACATCAATTCAGATCACACATGAAACGAGTTATTCTATTTATATATGTGAAGGAGATCGAAGTTGACCAAAACAATACAGTGTTGACCAAGATATCTTATATTTGTTTCGACCTCTGACTTTGCACAACTGGAGAGATGCCAAATGTTTTATCAACATTTTGTAGGGAAGAAAATAATTTCAATTAGATTTTTTCCCTAGTCAGTTTGAATTTACTTTTAATGAAAATATCATATTGCAATTATTTTTTAATTAGATAATTTCTCTGATAATAGGTTGTTGGGTCTTTCTCCTAAAAGACGATTATTATAGAGTAAAATTTTTGTGTCTCTTGTGTTTGGTTGTCTCAATATGAGCTCACTCTCATTATTGTTCCTATTGTTGAGAGCTTCTATATAATTTCTTGAAGATAAATTTGAACATAAGAAGGGTTAAATTAAGAAATCATTAGAATTAATTATTAGTCTAGAAGATCAATAGATCCCATTGATTAAGGCCAACCATATAGCTAGCCTAGCATTTAATTCTGGTTGATCAAATAAATATTTCAAACCTCCATGATCTGTTATTAATAACAATTTTCTTCCAAGTATATAGTTTCTTCACATTTTTTAAGTGTGAACAATAGCATGATGTTTCAAATTGTGAGTCACCTATTTTGCTCATGATCATTTAATTTCCATGATTCAAAGAAAATGACCTACCCCTATTGCATCAGGACACTACCCAACCCTTCCTTGCATGTGTTTGTGCATACCACAAACTCTTTTTCCATATCAACAATTTCAAGGACTGGTGCATGGGTCGATAAACACTACATCTACTCAAAGCTAATAACACACTTAATTGTCCATAAAATATCTTTCCCTTTCTCTGGAACATTGTGATTGGGTGACCAATATTGGAGAAATTTTTAATAAATCTCTTCTAATACCCTGCCAGACCCATGAATGATCTAACCTCAACTACATTCTTTCATTTTGGCCATTCCATGATAGATTTATCTTTATCTAGGTCAAATTTTTTTCCCTCCATTGAGACCACATGTCCTAAATATTGAATCTCAGACTCTAACACCCTCCTTCCACATTTACCCAAGTTAACTAGTCCGCTAGGGTAAACATGTGACGAGAGTAAAATATGATCTTATTCAATTCCCCATGTCTAGTTAAGGAAGTGGAACCAACAAAACATAACCAATCTGACCTTCTACACATGTTACAAAACCTTAAAGAGCCAACCAGCCCTTTTACGTGGCCAACTCCTGAGGTAACTTGACATTTTACTGACCTAGAGCCTCATGTTCTCCTATGACATGGGCATGCATGTGACTATGACCCTCTAGTCGCTCCCACAATAAGGGCATGCCAGTGACTGGGGATATTTTCAGCTAGTTCTGAGCCAGTGACCCTAGATTCTGTGCCACTTGTTGAGGGCCAAGATTCAGGACATTGCCCATAATTTGATGACCACATTAGAAATGATTAATAATAGAGAAACAAAAGTACTAATTCAAACATTTGATCAATGAGTTGATTGGACCCCTACTATCCATGACAGGAATTTTGTCAAAAATGTCACAACTATACATGTCATAGCAATAGATCTGAGCATAAGGGTCCTATAATTATTTGAGAATTGTAAGGAAGCACTCATTCCTTATCAAAATAGTTGCATTATCATTTATGAGGTCATATACTCATTTTTCATTCATCTTCAAATCAAAACATGATGAAATGCACACTTCAAGACTGTCATAAAACATCCTTATAACCAACATATATTCAACAGAAATAACAAAGATATGACATATACAAAAACCACATATGAACAAGTATAGTTACCCATAAAATACAAGAGGAAAGAAGATATTATTAACATATGAAAAATGCAACTAGGTTTGGGACTTCCATGTACCACCCGACCAAAGATTGGTTGAACGAAATATTTGTTTCAGCTAATCACCCCCATGCCATATTCCAAGAATGAAGGTGGGATCTCATGGAAAAAATCCAACAAAATCCAACTGGGGCTTACAGAGGCCAAACCACCTTAATCCTCAACCAGTGATTCCACCTCACACTTGGACATCACTAGATTGGTCTCTTCGCAAGTTGTTCAGGGCTTTAGATCGTTTTTTTCCAACCAAGGCTTTTGGGACTAGTAACTCAACCCACAATTGTTGTCAAACTTCCAGATCATTTTTCCAACCATCTCTTCCAAGACTAGTAACTCAACCCACCTATGCCTTCCATATCATTTTTTCAACCAAGACTTCCAAGACTAGTAACTCAACCCAAGTTGTTATAGGGTTTTAAGAGCATTTGTCCAACCAAGGATTCCAGCAACTAGTAACTCAACCCACAACCAAAGGAATATGAGAACCAACCTGAAAGAAAAAGGAAAGAAGCCCACAACACCATGGATATCTAGGAAATGGCAGGACTAGGCAAATCCATCGTCAGTCTAAGCATTCTGCCATGCCAATGATAGATCATAGCAAGAAACCACATGCATGTGCCATGCATGCCAAAACTACTATAAAACTATATATGCAACTCGGTACATACAAGAAGAATAAGTTGTAGTTTTTTTATTCTGATGTCTTCTTACGCTTTCCTACTTTTATTTTGCCTTCTTGCTCAAAAAATCCAAGTATGCCGCAATCCTCCAAGAGTGCTCCAAGAAAACTCTAAGTGTTCAAGAGTATGAGAGAGAGTAGAATTGGAATGGATAAGGAATTGACAACCATATAATCATTTTGGAAATTGGAATGGATAAGGAGATACTTGGAAATTGAGGTTACCCATATTACTAAGAATAACAACCTAGATCATTTGAAAAATATAAACCTATCTTTATGTAATTGTCTTTAAAAGATTCTAACTCACTCTCAAGACCTCACTTACAAATAAAACTTCTATTTTTGGCATTTTGACTAGTGAGTATATGCTAAAAATAGCAACTAGTATACAAAATTTAAGATCTCATTTACAAATAAAACTTTTGTTTTTGGCATTTTGACTATCTGCTAAAAATAACAACTAATATACAAAATTTAACTAGTGTTGTTGTTGATTGAAGCACAAATATTATTAGTTCCTACCATGGCTAGCAGTCGATGGCAATCGATTTTCCTATTGACCATCATTAGTTTAGCAATGACTAATCCAAATTATAATGTTTACCTTTGACAATAATTATTTTTTACACATTTGATTGGGCCATAACTTTGAAGGTCTTATTGTAGAGTTTGGTCATGTGGATAAGTGTCTTAGATTTTTGTCATAATTTTTTGATATAGTTGCAATATTTATGCATGATTTTTAACTATATGTGCTATGAGTTTTCATTGTTGAGCTTCATAATTAAAATTCTTAAAAATAGTCTCTTATGCAAATTCTTATACCTTAATAAATAATTAACTTTTTTATTTCATATATTGATTTGCAATTTGTCTAAAAAGACGTAACATCTACTTAAGTGGCGACGACTACACTCTCCTATAACACTTATGCTACTATTCCAAAAATAAAACAAAAAAAAATAATAATTTATTACCTTAAACTAAAAAGTGTGGTATAAACAACAAAGTGTGGTATAAACCACAGTGCGGCGACTTAACGGCCCATAACAACTAGTCAATGAAAATAGGAAAGCAACTAATGCAACTGAATAATGTCATACACATGTTTTCTTATTAATATGCCATAAAACCAATATGGGAGTTGTTAATAATATAACAATAATTAGATATCATCTTGCACGCTCTCTTATAACATCGATGCCCATCTCAGTGGGATCTGTTGCCTGCACTTCACGGTACACACCATCCAACTCCCTCCTAAACTTGTCCTTAGAGCTCGCATACACCATCTTGCTCCTCACCCTTGAAGACTCAGGAGACCTGTAAATTTGTTTACGCATGTCAAAATCCAAGTAATATATTTGAAAGAACATGTACAAAGAAAACCACCCTAAAATATTGCTAAAATAGCCATTTTATAATTCAGTGATACTACATTGAGAGGAAATAAATTAGTCGTTAATTGAAACACTTCATAAACCTTTCGTAATCAAGTTTCGGAAATAAATTAATGATGCTTGGTTACTTACCAGGAAATGAAGAATATTTTGCTCTTTTGACAGTCGTCTTCGGTGACAAAATCCAAGTCATAGACCGCGTATCTACACTCTGTCTCGGGAAGAGAAGCCCTAAAGCTATCGTAGTTCTCAGTAGGGCCACCGAGTTTATCTACTGTGACCTCATTTTCTTTTTCGTCGATCTTGAATATTATGAAACGATATATCTTCTTCCTCTTCAGATCAAAGAATGTAGACTTGCATTCATCACTGACCGCCATCCCAGAACATGCACTCGCCTGCAAATATTCTAGATTTGTCAGAATTAATAGAGAAAACTTTCCCAAAAAAAAGACCTACACCGAATTTGTTTCACCAAAACAGTGGACCTTTAAGCACTTAAAAGGAAAATTAAAGCAAAGGCATACTGACCATGTCAAAAAAAAAGGCCGATTCCTGTAAATTAAAGGCACCGAGAACGTCTCTCTCACTCCAAGATCCGCAGAAAGGATAATTAAAGGTGTAGGCGGATAGTGAAGACTCAAATCCAATTGAATATCTCACACATAGCTGGATGCAAGCTCTGGCCCCGACAACTCCCAAGAAAATCAATGGATGCCGCGTAGAGCAAGGTTGAATTGAATTTTTAGAATAATAAATGGGAACATGCATTTAACTCAATTTATATGGAAACGCTTTAAATTGTATGAGTCATTTGAATGCTTGAAAAGCCGGATTCAATCTTAAAGTCGGCCATCATTTCCCTGTGAAATGGTTTCAAAAATAAAATTGAAAATATTTTTCTTTCGATTTAATTTTTATTTGAAATTATTTAAAAATAAAAATAAAAATTGTTTTTACTCAAAGATATTATATTATGACACATTGAATGCTAATGCCTTTACTTTATTTATGATTGTTTTTTTCATACAAAGGCTAGTACCATTCAGGGTTTCTGAAGGGCTATTTCATTGTAAGAAGTTATATTTTGGTTTATGTAACTTTAATCTATATGTAATTTTGATTTTATCTCATGAATAACAAAGTTTTTGCTTTTTTAAATTAAAAAAAAAAAATCTTTATATGAAATTTAATAAGTTTTTTTATCATGATTTTGTATTGTTTAATTTAACATTGACTTGTTAAAATAGAAGTTAAGTAGAAAATTGTATTAATAGTTTATTGTATTAAAATACAATATAAAATATTTTTTGAGACATGTTTTCAGCCGTAATCACATCAAAATTTATTTGCCCATCAGTTTCGAACCAACTCATGTGGTTCATCCTCAGGGGTTTAAAACATGTCTCAAAAACTTGATATGGATCACAGAATTCTAAATTCAATAACAATGTAAAATAGTTTATGCTAATTATTTATTGATATTTAAAATAACAAAATAAAGATATATTTATTATCTCTTTTTAATATTGTTCTCATTTTCTTTTATTTTTATATGTTTTTCCACTTTTATATATAGGGGATTTTCATTTTAGTTCATTTTAGATTACTTTGTTATATATGGCATTTACGTATAGTTGTTATATATTTAGTCTTAATTCTACCAAGTATCTAGATATCAAATCTTTAGAGGTGCAAATTTCTTTTTGGATTACAAAATTTAAATGAAGGTTTGCACCCTAAGAGATTTGTCCCTCTCAATGCTAAATAAATATATGATTAAATAGATCTAAGTTGATTTAAAAACATTTATAGAATTATAATACCATAATATAAAATATACCTATATGTTTGTATGCTATGCATGGTAAATTTTGATTCTATATTCTTGCATATTGGTTGTGTTTTTGCTCATACACAAAAATTTTTCAGACAATAGTGGGGTGGTGGATTTCTACATATTTGGTTGTTTCAGATAGTGGGTGCAAATACTTTGGCAATGGATAGTGGGTGCAAATACTTTGGCAGTGGATATATCAAAATCCAATAAATGAGGTTAGAACCTACTAGCTAATGTTGCAAGTTATGTTTAGCATATTATGTAATGGAATATTTTATATGTTGATACACACTTCATAAGGTATTTTGAGGAACTTATTTAATAACATTAACTATAATTTGGTATGCACATTCAGAAGGAGAATAATGGCAATGAATGGAAGGAATTTGAGTAAGCAATATCCACACTTGTTATTAGAAAATTAACACAATTTTCTGCATCTTGAAAAGATGAAGACTTCCACCTCAACCTCACAGAGCACAGAAAATTCATATGCCTTCTTCAACAATATGTGTTTATGCTTGTAGAAAGCGACTCACCAATTTATAATATTCTTCATTTGATTTATCTCAATCTTTCCACAACCCTTCGTTATTTATACTACTCTATAAGCATTCCAATCACATCCACAAAGTCCTATGTTAACAAAGCCCTAGTTATCTTAATCTTATTAGTTCTTAAGCTGAAGATGATCTGTGGATTGCCATTATTTTGACTCATAAAGAGATATGAGGAAATCATTGTAGGTGATCAACCATAATATCTCCTAACGCAAAAGTTTAGACACACTAAAATGACTTCATTTCAGTTGGAGTGTATCCTCAATTTTTCCGAGAGGGAGGATGGGTAATGCTCAAAAATAAACAAGAAGAATGGATGAGAAAACCCTCTTTGGAGGATGTAAAGGAAGGAAAACCAACTTGTATTTTGTTTTCTCTAAAACCTACTTTTATTTTTTTCATTTTTTAATGTATTTTTACTTTATTGTTTTAATGAAATGTTATGTGACAATATCTCTCCAACACTATGGTGTTTCTAAAGTGCCTATCAGCAAAATAAATTGTATTTTTCTCACATTGATATTTTCTAGGTGGACCTTATTTTGACCACTTTAAGATCACATCACCCTTTAAAAGGTGTTATTTTCAAGATTTACAGCTTATTACATAGTTTTTACTTAAATTTCTCCTAACATGAAGATCTTCCTCAAGTCCCTTTTTTATATTTATAATTTCGTACTATAGAGTGAAGCGAATGTTGGACTTCCAAATTACACTCTTAATGTACCTAACATGGAATAAATGGCTTCAATTTATCGAGAACAAGGTTAGTCACTAATGGAGATTGTGTCCTCGACCTGGAGGCTAGAAGAGGAGATAATTATCTGAAATGGTATAAAATCATCCTTGAATTAGAACTAGGGAAATCAAGAGAGGACATGGTTCTAGAACATTCTTCTCTCATTAGAAGTTCCCCCTTTTGTCTCTAACAATTCTTGGAGAAACAACAAGTGGAAACTCTAATTAGGTAACGAAGAGCTTGATAATTAGCTAAGTGAAATATCTCGTTATTATTTTTTTATAGTGGAGTCATAAAAGGTGATCTAAGGGTGGTAAGAGACCCAAGGGGGAGTGTTGGTTATAATTGACCTCATTAGAAAGCAAGTTGTCTCTTTTGCATGAGGACTAGTCACCACCATAATCATTGAAGAAGAATCCTTGTTAGTAGCAAGGTATTTCTATCCTCACCTTTAGAGCCCTATCAACAACCATTCCATGATAGGAAAGTCCATGATTGCCATTAGAGTGTTGAAAGGAAACATAAATCTCCTCTTTTATTCTATGTTATGTATTCTTTAGAGAACCATGGTTATTTCCAAGAATTTCAAAAAGGACTCATTTTCCCATGATTCCCATGATAAAAATCCAATTAGAGTTATAATGGTTAATCAAGTTTCCACAGTGAAAGAGGGTGTGCTTGATTTTAATGCATACGATTTTCTTCAACATTACATAGATTGTGATGCACAACCACCATATGTAGTTAGCAATTGGGTGGGGTCTTGTTTTAGATTTGAAGGGGTGGTCAACCTTTCCACATATGGGTAACATAATTTTAAATTTATAAGCGAGAGGATTTATTACATACCATCCTCCAATAATCTCCTCCCATCCGTTTACATTTATCTTTTAGAAGGAAATATTGGTGTCATGTTCCTCTGTCCTTCTACTTCTTAAGTATTCCTCCTTTCCCACTCAGCCTTATGTGTATTATTCATCCTTTTAGGATATATCTCTGTGGGTTTTATAAAAGTAACAATGAATGTGTTAGATTTATTATCCCCCTTAACAAAATTTGTAAAAAAAATTAACAATTAAATTAAATTTTTTCTTTTTCTATACAAGCTTTTGAGTGAATCACCA
>APFE030481372.1:84044-111988 GCA_000404065.3 Pinus taeda | reverse complement strand
TTTTTTTAAATACAAAACCATATAACAGTGTTGTGGGAATATAGCACCAATATAGTGAAATGAATAGTAGAACTGACACTTTTAAATTTGACCTTTGTCTTGTGTTATCGAGTAGTGTAATGATTGACGCGTCATATATAGGTGGGACACCATTGTTATTATTTATATTAAAAATAATGCTTCAATGGTGCATCACTCTCTACTAAGCACTAGGGCTTTTAGTTCAGTTAACTTCACTGGTGTATATAATCTAATAGGTGCACCATTATTTTTAAGTTAAAAACTCCACAAAGGTGTGTTATACTATGTATGCACCAAGGTGTTAGTGTACTGGTTTAGCACCAAGTCATCATCACAATATAGTATCACATTAGGAAAAATAAATTTTACGATTGATATGTTGTAAATTTAACCCTTTTCCAGTGTTATCTAGTAGTATATGCACCAGTGCAATTTTGTACTTAGTGCAACGTTATTTTTTTACTAAACAAATGTGTGCCATGGTGCACCATGTTTTATTAGGTACCGGTGCGTCTGTGTATTATAGACACACCATTAAAAAATCATGTGCTAAAACATCCACTCATCCAACTCTTGTAGTGACCTCTACTACAAACGTACTTTTGGGCTATTTTTATAAGAGCTTCCGCAAAAACCTCCACTAGAGGGTATTTTCCCTACAGTTCTCTTAGCTCATGATAGATCCATTCTTAGATTTATCTAAGTTGGTTTGCTTATTAAGTGATTATGCAATTGTGATAGAAAAGAGAAAAAAAAACCATATAAAAATATTTATTGGTCACAATAGCTATTTTAGATTTGTAATAATTCATGTACTATGAGGGTGGGATTATATTCCAAAATAGAATATTTATTTGTCACGATAGTCGTTTGAGATTTATAACAATCCACGTATTATGAAAGTGGGATTGCATTTTAAAATATCATATTTTAATATTTTTACTCATTTTTTTAATATTGATTTCCTTTTTTAAGGTCATGTTTGGCTCCTGTCTCTTCTGGAGTGTGCTCTTTTCACTCTTGTTGGTCTAGTGACTTCAATAATGTTTGTCACAGATTTCAATTTTTATTATTGGTCTTAGGCCACTATTATGGTAAGCTTGTTTTTTTATTTTGTTTGCAACAATTTTTGAGGGTCATTTCTCAATCAATAGAAGTGTGTGTTGCTAATTGGATAATATTGCGATTATTTTGTCCCTTGTCTTCGAAGTGATTTGAGTCTATCACTCTAGGTCACAGAAAGTTTGCTCAATTGCAATCTTGTCAAATTATTATGAGTTTGGTGTTTGTTGGTGGCGATGTGTGCTCTGGGTATTGCAATTGTTTCTCAGTCCTACATTTGTGGAAAAGGATTTTTCATTGCTTGCTATGGTTTTATGAAATCTAATGTGTTATGTCTCTAGGATGTAGCGAGCTTGAGAATTTACTAGAATTTTCTCTTGTCGTGCGGTAATTAGGGGATGATTTGGTAGTGTTTAGGTTTGGTGTTCAAGGCTCTATGTCTCGTCCCTTTTCCTACTTCTCTAGTAGAGGTTCTTTAAGTGTTTGTCGCCAAAGTTCCCTTGCATTTGTGCTCATGCCTCTTAGATAGAGAATGATTAATAGGGTGGGTGGCAATGAAAATGTCAGGTACAAAAGAGTTCGTCTTTTTTCCTATGACTCTTTCGCTACCTTCTTTGATGTTATTCCTCTAGAGGTGAGGAAGGAAACCCTATTTTTGGAATGCAAAGAGGTAGGAGACCAACCTTATCACTTTGATTCTGAGTTGGTGGGGGAGGATATAAAATGGGTTCCTGATCCTCATAGAATCAAGAAGAGGTGACTTCACTTTATAAATTCTTTGGTTTTACACCAATAGATGGCTACCCTGTCATATTTTATTTCCAAGTATAAGAAAGTGGAGAATTACAATGTATTCTCTTCATTGAAATTAAACACATGCTTCAAAACCAAAGGTTCTGCTTAGATAATGTGGATTCTCATTTTGCCTATGCGGAAATGTTTTCAATAAGCAATTCTGCCTCTATTGATCTCACATATCGTCTAGATGACAGTGCTTAGGAACCGACTATAATATCCTCTGATCATGACTAAATATGGTTGGTTTCATGTCATTTTGTCATAATTTTTGGCGAAACATTCTTCAAGTATGGTCTCTTCCTACTGGTTCTCATCATCTTTTGGCTCAAAATTTTATTATACTTGATTATGTTGTCCTTTGAAAATATTAATTATTATGGGGTAAGTTATCTCATCTCTTTTTCCAGTTTTTGGATATCACAGTGTCGTAGTTGGTTTTATTGTTCTTCCTACAAACTTATGGATGAACTTGAGCTCTTAGATGACCTTAGGGTTGTGTTTTGTGATGATGCAACCATGGGTTTCAACGAAGTGTCTGGAAGTTACTTGCGAGTCCAATTTAGTGCTTTTCTTCTGTAGTGTTTTAAGATGGAAGAAACTTTGTTTATCAATATCTGGATCATTTTATGATCCACATACACTAACTTCAATAGTGTCACTCCTGTAATTGGTTTTGTATCTGTGCTGGGCTGCTTTGTGTTAGCTATCCTAGGATGGTGTTTCTATATTTGTCTTTGGGCATATATTGTCTTAAGAAATATTATGGCTTTGTTGTTTCCTTTTGGTTCTTGCATTGTTCCAAACGCGTGAGGAATCTCTTCGAACTCAAATTTTTGCTAAACAAGGGTGTTCTGGGGCCTACAAAGTTCTATTATGTTCTAGGTGTGTTATAGCTACTTATTGTTGGTTTTAAAGTGTAAGGGCATGGTTGATATTATGTAGAACTCCTATTATGGGAACGTATATAGTCTTGTTACAATTTTAATGAAGAATTGGAGATGTCAGGACTTGGTTGCTATTTAGATTTTAGTTGGGTGATATTCATATTTTAAGTCTCGTGTTCTTAGATTTGAGCAACTTGGTTAGTGTTATCCTTGTGTTTTTTTCTCACTTGGGTTATGTCTCAGTGATGTAGCTAGTTGGAAAATGACCTATGGAAGGTCTGTGTTATTGTATGCTAATGATTAGAGGAACTATGGCTTACTTTACGTGAGCGTTCAGGCTTCTTTTATTTCTTTAAGTTATACTTGGGTGATTTGGAAATAAAAGCCATGTAATAGTTTTTTCATAATGAATACAAAGTGTTACAGTCGATATCTTATATCTATATCTTATATATATAATATATATATATATAGTATATATATTATGTCATTTCTTGATTAGTGATTATAAGTATGCATCTTATGATTATTCAAATATGAGAAATCGAACTTAACAAATAATATGTCCATATTTCTCTATATAATTGTGAAGATGAATTTAATAATGTGACATTACGGTGAATTAAAATAAAATTAAAATATCTTTGTGGAGCTAAGCATCTATATAGGAGGGTTAAAATCATGGATAATCTAGAGCACAACACTATTAATGGATTTGTAAGTGTCATTGTCTCTAATGGAATCTTTCTACCCATGATACCACAAATCAACTGAGAGTATCCTCTTACATGAAAATTTTAAAGAAAACTTTACTCATAGCTTTAGAAGGCTACGCATTAGCATAAGTTCCCACCTATGCATTTTGGACATTTTTGTTTTCCTGTAGTAAGATAAAAAAACATTTGTAAAGAAATGGAGCTATTTATTTTAATTTCTAATTTTGTTAAGATATGTTGATTTTGATGTAGAAAATTTTAATTTCAAATCATGTAAGGTTTAAAATCTTATTGTTACAAACCCATCCAACATTTGAATTTAAAATAAATTTCTTAATAATTTTGGTTCATAGCTTCCCACATATCACATACATTATTTTTTATGTAATTGAGAATTAATAAACGTGAATAAATGAACTCTTTCTTTGATTTCCCTACACATTAATTTCATAATATCATTTTCAAAATAGGGCTCATATTTTAAATTTCAATTGCAATAGATTTTTAAAAAAGAAAAAGTAATTAAAATGGGTTCAGAAGAAAATATTTTAGAAGGGAAATACGTGAATTGTTCCAAGATATTGTAATTAAAATTAACAAAATAAGGATGGGTTTTGAAATTATATTTATCTAAGTGCATTGTGTCCTTATTAAATGGCCTTAAGTTGTTTATGTTTATATGTAGAATATTGTTAATATGCATTCTTATTTTGTTGTTCAACTATTTTTTTGTTAAAAATTAGCTATAAAATAATCCAAACTCTATAACTTGAATGAATCATAAATCACATTTTATCCTCCTTCATATCACAAACACATTTGTAAATTTTGAGAAACCCATTTGTGGGATTCCTATAAGAAATTTTCTTAAGAAGATCCATTCTCTATTCATTTCACTTGGTAAGCTGAAATTTGCTATCCTCAAATCAACAAAAATGATTTTGTAGGCCAAACAAGATTAATGAAACCATTCAAACATTCACCGAGTTAATTGTTTTAAACAAAATGACTTTCTTTCGTATTAAAATCTTGTTATGTTCATACCATACAACAAGTTAATACAAAGCATAGATTAATAGCTATAAAACTGGTACTTCAAAGAGATCCAAGATTTTCAACTTTCTACTTATTAATTAATATGTTGTTGTTATCCTAATGATAAACAATTGGAGCTAGCCACTTGTAGTATCTCCTAACATATCGAGCTAACAAAAATACTACTTTTCAAAAAATTAAAAACTTGAGCCTTTTTGAAGTCATGCTCAGTAAGGGCTTCTTCTTTGATGTCATAATTAAGGTTGGGATTTCTATCAACAATTCCCATCTTCGTGTTTCCTTGATCTTCTTGAACTTCCTCATTTCTCACCACAATTCAAATAGAAACAATGAACACATTAAAATTCACAATCAAGAAGTTTGAGTGTTATCCATGTAATCTTCTTAAGTTTCTTTCTTTGATGAGCCAAGGTCTTGGTTATTTATAACTCCCTTGAACTATTATCTTCAATTTGAGTGGACATTCGATTGTTGGAGAATTTTTTTCTAGATTCTAGTGACATGATGTTCACATCTTTAGTGAGGTCTTTGCAAATTAGAGGTCTCATATTTGGAAATAATGTTCAAATTTCCATGACCTACCATTATTTACCAATTCTTGTAATTGTTTCTATAACAGTAGATTGAGATAATTCCTTCTCCCAATTCAAGATGGATCAATGGGAGACAACAAACTCAAACCAAAGATAGGCCAAAGGACTAAGGATAACATAAGAAGCTAGCATTGGGAATATGCAACCTCACTAGAAGAATCAATGCCATGTTTATGTCCTATTTCATTCATAAATGATATCTCAAGTAATACATGGGTTTGTTTCCTTTGAAAGAAATTTTAGATATTTGGTCAATATAAAGAGTTTGAGGCTCTCATAGAGAACCATAAAGAGAAGAAAATAAAGGTGGTGAGGACAAATGGTGGTGATTTGTATTAAATGAGTTAATGGATTTTGGAAAAATAATTTTATATCAAGGAAAAAGACTACTCCATTCACATCCCAACAAAATGGAGATACAAAAGGAATGAACATGATTGTGATGGAAAAGGCAAGTATATGCTCAATGGTGTAGGGTTATCACATGAATTTTGGGTAGAGGCATTGGGTACTGCATGCTACCTGGTAAGTTGATCATTAATATCAACATTGGTAGATAAATTGTTGCACGAGGCATGGAGTAGTAAAACCCCACACTTAAACATATTAAAGTTTTTTTATTTTTCTTTTATAATTCTTATTTTCTCTTTGAAATGAAAAATAGGAGTAAGATGGATAATAAATATATAAGAAAAAAAAAACATATATTTATTGTTTCATAAATATGGTATAAAAGGTTATAAAATTTGGAACCCAATAATAAAGAATATTATTTACAGTTGGTTTGCATTAATTAGAGATGTTAAAGTTGTTCCCAAGTAGGAAATCCAAAATCACAGATAATAGAGTTTGAGTTGGAGAGTGAAGAATCCAACTCTATAAAATAAGATGTGAGAGAAGAGGAAGAATCTTAGACTCCAAACTTGAAAAGATTGATTTTGAGATAGAAGGAAAAGCAGAAGTATCTCCCACTTGTTTTTCATTCTATTTTTATTTCTATTACTGATAATGATACTATAAATATTAGGAAGGTAGTGGTTTTACAAGATATTAGACTCTAGAAGAAGGGGTGGTTGAAGAAATGGATGCCTTAGATTAAAATTGTGACTTAGGATCTATTTTTATTTGTCGGTTAGAAGAAAACCTATTGGTATAACATAGGTTTTTAAGATGAAGTTGAACGCATAAGATAAGGTGGACATGTACACATATTTCCTAGTAGAAAAGGGATATTTCCAGGTGGAGAGAATTGAGTTTTGTGTGATTATTTTCTCTTATGGAAAAATTACCTTTTGTTTTATTTATTTTCCCTATTTCTATTTCTTTTGATATTAAAGTGCATCAAATGGATGTGATGATAGTATCGTATTGAATATCTTGAAGAAGAAATGTATATTAAATAAGAGAAAGATTTTGCAATGAAGGGAAAGGAATTGGTTTGCAAGTTGAAGAAGTCCCTATATGGACTATAACAATAACCAAGAATATGGTATCAAAAGTTTAATACATACATATTGGGACTTGTTTTCTCAAGAAATAACTATAATTATTGTGTGTATTCTAACCATGTTGGTGATCATTTTATTTATTCGGCTTTTCATTTTGATGATGTGTCATTGACTGCAAACAACAAGGAAATCATCAAGGATGTCAAGGCTTAGTTTCCTTCATCTTTTAGATAGTACAAATCTGGACCTCTTTTAGATAGTCCAAATTGCCCCATAGATTAATATGCTTCTTGCATTTCCATCAATGTTTATCCTTTCAGTCTTGCCAATCACATCATACAATGGATCTCCATGTTCTAATGAAGTGGTTGAAACTACATGGGGGAGGGGGAAAATAGTGCTTCAAAATAATATTTTAGAGATTGATCCAAGAAAGAGATACCCCTTTCAAGATGTCGAATCTCATTATCAAATTCATGATATGTCTTTACGTCAAATCTATCTAGATGATCGAGCTGTCACTCAATTTGTTTAAAATTTTTGGAAGATTCAAGAAACATTTAATTGTGTGAAAGATTGGACTTCTTATATGCATCATCATAAAGGTGATTTGCGTAGGTCGTATTTTAGCTCCTTAAGAAGATACACTTCGGACTACTTGCATCAAGCTTGTTTCTTTGTTGATTAGGAAACAAGGCATAATACATGAACAAAAGACCTTGAGATGCCTCAGCAAAAGAATATATCCATGCCACATTTCGTATGGAGTATTTTTTCCAAGAGCGTGAGATCGACATTTTTTTTGCACATATATTGCACATAGAACTGCATCATCCCAAACAAAGAAAATTTTAAGGATGAAAATTTGTCTTGAAGTTTAAAAACATTGTGCGATCCCACTAATCCTAATATGCAAACTATAAAATGTTTATTGATATATTTGTAATATTATTCAAATTTATAATGATTTTATATATAGTCTCTATATAATGTTGGCGATTTTTAAGGTAAAATAATTTTATATTCTAAAATTTGGCCAAATTGTCTTTTATAAAAATTGGAAATTGGGTAATCATTTTTGTGGAAAAATCATGGAAAATTAGCCCACCGGGCAAACATTATCCCCTAAAATTTTCCATGATCCTAAACTATAAAATTTGCATTTTTTAAAAACATCATGGAACAAACCATGCTTATAGTAGTCATGTTCATTCTTTCAACAATGCTAGTATGTTGAGGATTGTGTGAAATTATAGTCTGACGTTGAATCTTGTGTTGGTGAAGATAATTTTCAAATTTATTAGGTGTGTATTCTCCTCCACTATTAGTATGAAGAGAGTCAATATGTGGTTATGCTTCATTTTGGATACATGCATAAATGTTTTTAAAAGTTAGGGAAATTTGTGATTTATCTTTCAACAAGTACAATAAACACATCCTAGTGTAATCATCAATAAAAAACATGATATGTTTATTTCCAGTAATAGACGTAACAGCATTGGGGCCACAACAAACAATAATGTATCAATTCAATTTTTCTACATTCTCTAGAAGTCGATTCATGGAAGGGTTCTTTTTTGTGTTTTCCAAGGATACAAGCATCACATTGTTTCAATTCTCTATGAATAGTAGGAAAACTAGAAACACCATACTTTTTCAATAAACCAATGATATCTTGATTAATATCTTCAAATATAACATTCCATAGAAGATTATATGGAAATGTACCTTCATTATAGTGAGAGAGGTATGTCGAATTTATGTGCATGAGCATATATCCATTTCAACTTCAAAAATTTTTCATCCTCCACTCTAGTCATGAAAACAAATTTGTGAAAAGTGTTCCTTATTTCGAAATTTTTATCAAATATATGTTCAGAATGGCCGTGCTATTGAATGTGCACAAGGGGAATGAATTCCTTCATAAATTTGGAAGATAGGGCACATCTTGCAAAAAAAATCTAGGAATCTAGATAATTTAAGCTTGATGGTAACAAATCCTAAAGGTTTGAAACTTGATTTATATGAAAAATAAAATATATCATCTATATTGTTCAAATAAGTCTCTTTGGAAGGTCATATGGTACGTTGCACCTATGTCAAGCAACCATGAATCTCTCCAAAAGTCACATGAAGTGTGAATTAAATATTTGAATTCTACAATATTGCAATGGTAAACAATGTAATGATTGTATTTAGGTGGTATACCTTTCATAGGGTTCGATATTACCTTTATGTTATTCATCATCTTCCTTTCCCTTGATCTTCCCTAGAGGGATTCTACATGTCATTCCGTCCTATCCATTTCTACTCAATGAACATAATGCAAATTAGATCTCTCACATTGAATGTGTCAACCCCACACTTATAGAATTCTTTATTCCATGTCCTCTTTTACTACCATTTTCTCTAAAGGAATCATCTAATTCATTCTTCCCACTTAGAGAAAGGGACACAATATTTCCAATGGTATTAGTTTTCTTCCTATTTCTAGTGGATTTTTCACCTTCTACAACCTTCTTCACCAAAGGTTCAAATATGATGGACTTTAATTGACCATTAGCTTGCAGGGATTCAACATAGTGAGAATATTAACACATCTCTTATTCTCGATTTTCCCTTAGGAATGTGTCATAGAATTTCTTTAGAGGGGACGAATTAGATTGGAGATGATGTCTTTTGAACACGACTTTGATAAAATCCCCTCTAAGCGTAGCTGTTTGAAGTATCGTGAGAGGGTATAAACAAAGTATCTTGGTCACCAAGTTCTCTTCATACATAAGCACCCCTGCACAAGAAAGTTTGAGAGAGGTCGTGGAGATGAAATGAATTTGAGAGACGACTAAATTTTGATGATTAACTATACAACTCATGGAAAAGAATGAAAAGGCAGTGGAAGGGTTAAAGAGGAAAAGAGAGGGTATGTAGAGAAATAATATAGTTAGATCGTATTAAATGGATTGAGGAGAAGAGCCAAATCAGAGAATGACAATAACGAACAAAGGTGTGATGGCTTCCAGAGTCAGGAAACAAGCGTAGTCACTCTCTAATACTCCAAATGTAGAAACACAAGAAAAAAGAGCAAGGATTTCTAATTTAATATCCCATCGAATTAGGCTAAATAGTTGATGTATCAAACACAAAAGTGTTTGATGACTAATATTGGGGTCCTATTGAGGTGCAAAACTTCGTTAACTACTTAGCATGGCTTGTGGGTTATTCCATTAAGCTCAAGAGTATAAGAGAGGTCCCTCCAACTCAACCCCGGTCCTCCTTGCTGATAGGTAGAAGGTCTAATCATTCTCCTGATACAAAAAAAAAGGATTTCTAACGTGGTACCAGGTGCTTGCTAAGACCTTTATGGCTGAGATGTAGGAGAATAAACACTAATGTGTATTAAGTTTACCACATTTAGGTTAAAAATGTATTAAGATAGTCTTAGGACTACTTAGGAGTAGAGATTAGATTAAGAAAGTGGAAAATCTAATGGGAAGAGAAGAAGATATGCATTTTTGAATATATCATTTTTATATCATCAAGAATCAACTCATTAAGAGTATATATGTCACCATGTAGGATTTGAACCCCCAGTGGGGAGGATAATAATTTTTCCTCACAACAGTTCGTTCTAATACCAAATTGACAAAAATAATATGAGAGATTACCTTGGATCATAGGTATCATTTTATTTTTTATGCAGGAGCATCCAACTAAGGACACCATGACTGGGTGTTGGTCTCCACCAAGGTGGAAGAATTTATCAGTGTTTGGTTTATTTATGTTTAATTAGTCAAAGCAAAATGTAGGGACTTGTTTTTTTTAATTTCATTATTAGTTATCAAACAATATAGTTAGTTATGGTCATTGTCCACATTATCTGTCTTTTAGTTAGTAATTCATCTTATAACTATTTCTTCCATTTAGAACAAAAAAAGACATCTATATCAATTGTAAAATCTTGCAATGCGAGAAGAACCGAATGAGTTAACAGTTATGTAACTAATAAAAGAAACAACTGAAGCGTAACTGTGCATAGTTCAGGTAACTATGTGCAAACATTACAAATATGAAATGTAAATCATTCTGAAGGGTTCGACGAGAAGAGAAAAATAATATAATATAGTAGAAGACATTGTTAAACAAAACTTTGAATCCTAATCCATCTGTAACAAGAAATCTTTCCTTTTCATTTTATTTCTATTAAATGTTGAGTGTGATAAATTAAACAACGAGATGCATTCCTATGTTTTCTAGTAAACTTCTCCTAACAGAACGAGAAAAAGTTGCCACATTTGAACGATGAACAGAAAGCAAAGTATACCAAAGAATGAGGCAATAAAACTAGGAATCAACACTACTTTCAGTATTACGCTACATACAACCAAAAAAGCAGAGAGAAAAATAGGACACGAACTGTGGAAATTATCCACGACAGAGGTAACCATTCTAACAAATATTTAATCATTTCCATTATATAAAAACAAATCAATGTTGGCACATAGTAACAATTAACAGTCCTCAAAAGTATAAGACCAACAACCAAAGACCAGAAGGTCTTCCTCAGTGACAAACAACAAGGTTAGGGTTCGAGACCCTATACAACTATAGTGTTGCCGAGAAAAACAATAAGACTAATTACAAGCTATAGCTGAAGCCATTGAACGTAAAATAGCAGACAGAGGAGCCAACCCTCTGTTTTGATAACCTATTGGCAAACTAAAATCAATAAGTAGAGAGGAAAGACTACAATTGGGGAATTCATAGTGGACAATGACCCTACCCATTCCATTGACAGAGTTTGGGCCACGAATCGATCTGGAGCCACAACCCCAACCTGCAACAGTAACAACAGAAGAAAGTCAATGAACCTTTACCAAAAAACAAGTGTGTAAAATAGTAGTATACAGTGGAAACATAAGTGTTGATTGACCTTACCAAAGGATAGTGAGCACTGGTGGCTCAGGCTCAAGCTTGGGTCGTAAGTACAAACAAAAACCCTACTCACAAGGAGCAGAAAACATTAGAACCACTGAAAAATTGAGCATATAAGTATAGCAAGGAGGATATAACATACCTGGTTGAAAATCGGTCGAAACCAAGCCCAGGGTCTGTCGTGAATGCAACCTGGAAACCAAGAGAATCAACAGCAAGTTAAATCTAAAATGCACCACACTAAATAGTATTAAGATAGTTAAGAACAACAGAGACAACAGTGTCCACAGAGCAGAGTATTAACTAGGCAGAGGAGATCACAACCAGACGCAGACAAGGCACCATTCTACAACAAGACACCATTGCATACAAACCCTCTTCACAGACCAAACCCTCACTATAATCACTATGTGGAGCAAGAAAAAAACTAAATGCCAAATGATAAGGGTTTTGCTAACTTCAATGAGTGGGAAACAATAACTGAGATGAGTACAGCTAAGCCATCAACATTAAGAACTGCCATAAATGCTTCCAACAAACATCCAAAAATATTTGTTGATTAGTGTTAATCATATAAATAATGATCCCGAATTACTGTTAATAATATATTGTTAATCACAACGCTGGAGTAGTAATAATAGTAGTCATAAACCAAAGTACGGGGTAGTCCCATCATAGTGGTATTAGAGTAGGATTTAGTGTTTTCTTCCTGAGAAATGAAAGTTGGAAGATGAGGACATGGAAGAGGTGCTAGGAGAGAAATAGATGAAGGATTGCGAGAAGAAAGTAGGTTCCTTACTGCCCGTTTGGAGGCATTTGAAGTAGTAAGGAGAAGGAATCCATAGGTAGGTGATGATAGCAAGGAAGAATCCATAGTGACAAAAAACGGAGCAGATGAAGAAGGGATGGAAATGATACTTTTGAGGTTGGTCTTATTGGCGAGTAGCAAGCCTAAACGAAAAATCCCAAATATGATGGTAGCTTGTCCACAGAAGTTCTGTTGGATTGGATCAATGAACTGGACAAATATTTTGAGTGTGAAGAGGTTAGTGAAGACCGGAGAGTTAAGTTTGCTACGACAAAGCTAAAGGGACACGTAGCCTTGTGGTGGGATAGTGTCCAAGCAGAGAGAAGTAGGATGACTAAGTTGCCGATAAAGAAATGGTCAAGGATGGTAGCCAAATTGAAATGCAGATTTCTGCCCAAGGATTACCAGATTGCACTGCATTGGCAAGTGTAGAATTTGAAATAGAAAGGGATGACAATAAGAGAGTACACTGAAGAATTCTACCAGGTAAATTTAAGAGCTAGTTATACAGAGGACACCTCGGAGAAAACAGCGAGGTATGTAAATGGTTTGAGATTATAAATATTAGATGAAATCAATATTCTTTCCCCAAAAAATATAGAAGAAGCATACCAGAGTGCTATGAAAGAAGAGGAGGATAGCCAAAAAATAAAATGCTAGGAGAGGACACGGAATCAGCAAAGGAAGAGGGCAATCTTATGGTAGAGGACGAACTGCCAATAATAGTGAAGAAGGCAGTAGTTCCAAATCTTCTGGGACAGCAGAAAAAGGTCACAGCATGAGAGGTGGCAAGCCATATCAGCGAGGTAGGGGTAATGGCCAAGGCAGAGGAGCTAACTATCAGTGCTACAGGTGCGAAAAGTGGGGGCACAGATGTTTTGAGTGTCATGAGGTGAAACAAACTTGACAGAGAGGTGCGTATGTCACACAACCAAAGCAAACAGAGTCACCTCCCCATGAAGTAAAAAATGTACCAGAAATAGAGGAAGCCTTAGTTTTGAACAAGGTGTTGCTGAAACCATGGAAAGAAACAACTGAACAAACTCAAAGGAAAGCTTTGTTCCGGATAGTTTGTATGTCACATGGCACATGCTGTAAGCTGATTATCGATAGTGGGAGCATAGACAATCTAGTTTCCATGGAGATGGTGGACAAGTTGGGGTTGAAGTGGTTGAAGCACCCCACTCCTTACAAGGTATCATGGCTACAAAGAGGCCATCGGTTGTTGGTGGATGAGCAATGCGAAGTGGAGTTCCATATCAGTAGATATAAGGATAAGGTCATTTGTGATATAATGTCGATGGATGTGTGTCACATACTACTAGGCAAGCCATGGTGGTATGACAGGAAGGTAGTACATGACGGGAAGACAAACTGTTATAAGTTTGTCAAAGATGGGATCGCACGTGCTTGTGCCCATCAAGGAAGAGGAGATGGCGGAAATAAGTAGGACGAGAGTGTTACTAATGGGTAGAAAATAGTTTTTGAAACAGATGGAAGATAGTGAAGTAAGCTATGCTATCGTAAGAAGAGCGAAGACAGTGTTGCTACACACAAAAGTGTCAAATTTACTTGCGGAAATTTAGCAAATGTTGTAGGAGTTCAGCAATATAGTAGTGGATGACTTGCTAGATAAACTACCTCCCAAGAGAAGTATAAGTCACTATATGACTTTATACCCAGAGAAATTTTGCCAAATGAGACAGTGTATCGGATGAGCCCCAAAGACAATGAGGAGATCAAAAAACAAGTGCAAGAATTTCTAGATAAAGGGCTAATAAAGGAGAGCTTGAGCCCTTGTTCAATTCCAGAAGTTCTAGCTCCCATGAAAGGAGGAGAATGGCAAATGTGCACAGATTCGAGGGCCATCAACAAGATCACCATCGAGTACAGATTTCCACTGCCATAGATGGACAACATGATGGAATTTCTGCGCGAGGTAGCATATTTTTCAAAGATTGATTTAAAGAGTGGGTATCATCAGATTTGAATCCGAGAAGGGGATGAGTGGAAGACAGCCTTCAAGACCAATGAAGGACTGTATGACTGGCTGGTAATGCCATAAAGACTGAGTAATGCACCCAGTACCTTTATGCGATTAATGAATGAAATGTTGAAAGAATTCATTGGAATGTTTGTAATAGTGTACGTGGATGATATATTAATTTTCAGCAAGACGAGGGAGGAACACTTTCGACGTGTTTGAAGTGTACAAGAAAAATTAGTAGAATAAGCTACTGATAAATCTGAAAAAATGTACTTTTCTAGAAAAATAATTGGTTTATCTAGGTTTTGTGATTGCAGAAAATGAGTTGAAGATGGAACCAAAGAAGATTGCAGTAACTGTTAATTGGCCATCCCCAAAACGCCTATTTGAGGTACGTAGCTTTCATGGGTTGGCAAGTTTTTACCCAAAATTTATAAGAAATTCCAATGATATATGCGCACATATGTTGGATAGTATAAAAAAGGCAAGTCAGCCTTTTCATTGGACCGAGGCAGCAGAAAGGAGTTTTCAGCTACTAAAGAGGAAGATCACAGAAAGACCGATCCTGAGATTACCAGATTTTAAAAAGCTTTTTCAGGTTCGTTGTAATGCAAGAAGTACAACCATTGGAGTTGTACATGGACAAGAAGAAAACCTTGTTGTGTTTTTCAGTGAGAAGTTGAATGAAAGTAGACAAAAGTATTCATCCTATGACAAGAAATTCTATGCTGTCGTCCAAGCACTGAAGAATTGGACACACTATCTGCTAGGGAATGAGTTTGTTTTATTCTTGGATAATTCTGCACTGCAATATGTGAGGCAACAACACAAGTTGAATCACAAGGATGTTAAGTGGGTTGAATATTTGTAGAGGTTCACCTTTCTGTTGAAACACATCAGCGGGTAGGCCAACAAGGTGGCAGATGCGTTGAGTAAAAGAGACCTTCTTTTGCAGGAGAGTACGATACAAGCGTTGGACTTTGAGCATTTGAAAGACTTGTATCAGACTAACATAGATTTTGAGGCGTATGAAGCCTGTCAGAATCCATTGGTGAGAGACAATAGTCCGTGGTTGGACTATAACTTGCAGGAGAAGCTATTGTTTAAAGGGGGATAGTATGCATTCCTGACTGTTCAATGAGAGAGAATATCATTCGGGAGAAGCACAGTGGAGGTCCAACCAGACATTTCGGTATAAACAAGACATTAGAGAAACTCAACCATTTTTATTTTTGGCCAAGAGTGCGAAGGGATGTGTAGAGATTTGTGACCAGATGTCAAGTGTGTCAGTTGGCAAAAGGACACAGTCAGAATACAAGACTCTACATGCCATTGCCCATTCCAAGTAGAATGTGGGACTTAGTCAGCTTGGACTTCATCTTAGGTCTACCAAGGATGTAGCAGGGTTATGATTTGATGATGGTAGTAGTAGACCGATTTTCGAAGATGGCACATTTCATCCCTTGCAGAAAAACTAGCGATGCCACTCACATGGCCCACTTGTTCTTTACAGAGATCGTCACGCTACACAGTCTACCTAAGTTCATTCTCTCTGATAAGGATATGAAGTTTACAGGGCACTTTTGGCGCACCCTGTGGAAAATGATGGATATGTTGTTAAGTTTTAGCTCTGCTTACCACCCGCAGACCAATGGGAAAACAAAGGTGGTAAACAGGAGTCTGGGGAACCTCGTACGAAGTTTGATCGATGAAAATTCACAAATGTGGGATCGAGCACTTGCCCAAGCAGAGTTCACTTATAACGACTCGCCCAACTGCAGCACGGGTTATAGTCCTTTCTAGATCTTGTATGGCATGCATCCCCGCGGAGTGCATGAGTTGTGAGATCTAGGACAGTTGGAAAGACAGAGTGCTGATGGGGAAGATTTCGCTAAAGTGATGAATGATTTACACAAGCAGGTGAAAATCAAGTCACAGGACAACAGTTAAAAATATAAGCAGCGAGCAGATTTGAAATGGAGAGAAGTGCAGTTTAATGTGGGTGATGAAGTCCCCATGCATTTGCACAAGAGAAGTTTCCTAAAGGCGCATATAACAAGCTGAAGTACAAAAATATAGGTCCCTGCAAAGTTCTCCAAAAATTTTCAACGAATGCTTATGAAATACAACTGCCACCACGAATAGGCATCTTGCCCATGTTTAATGTGGCAGACATGTTTCCATACACTACTGATCCGGAGGGAGACAGTACAACATGGCCTACACGGGGCACCCATGATAGAAGTGAGACATGGATGAGACAAATGCCTTACGTTCAACCCCCCGAGATCAAGAGGATCCTCGACACTCAGGTGGCCAAGCGAACTCGGTGGAAAGAGTATCTACAATATCTAGTCAAGTGGAAGAACCGTCCTACTGAGGATAGTTCATGGCTTAATGCCAGGCAGATAGAGCAGGCAAGTTATTCAATCGAGAATCTCATGGACCAGAGTCGTGAATTCTTCTTACCACGGGAGCTTGATGCAGGAGCATCCACTAAGGGCACCATGACTGGGTGTTGGTCTCTGCCAAGGTGGAAGAATTTATCATTGTTTGGTTTCTTTATGTTTAATTAGTCAAAGCATAATGTAGGGACTTGTTTTTTTTAATTTCATTATTAGTTAGGGAACATTATAGTTAGTTAGGGTCATTGTCAACATTGTCTGTCTTTTAGTGAGTAATTCATCTTATAACTGTTTCTTCTATTTAGAACAAGAAAAGACATCTATATCAATTGTAAAATATTGTATCACAAGAAGAACCCAATGAGTTAACAGTTATGTAACTAATAAAAGAAACAACTAAATCATAATTGCGCATAGTTCAGGTAACTATGGGAAAACAATACAAATATGAAATGTAAATCATTTTGAAGGGTTCGATGAGAAGAGAACAGTAATGGACTATAGCAAAAGACATTTTTAAATAAAACCTTGAATCTGAATCCATCTGCAACAGGCAATCTTTCCTTTTCATTTTATTTCTATTAAATGTTGAGTGTGATAAATTAAACAATGAGATGCATTCCTATGTTTTATACTAAACTTCTCCTAAGATGTCACGAAAAAGTTGCCCACATTTGAATGACATATAGAAAGCAAAGTATACCAAAGAACGAGGCAATGGAACTAGCAATCAACACTACTTCTAGTATTACAACGCATACAACCACAAAATAAGAAAGCAAAACAAGACATGAACTCAGTGGAAATTCTCCACGACAGAGGTAACCATTGTAACAAATATTTCTTCATTTCCATTATATAAAAACAAATCAATGTTGGCACATAGTAATGATTAATAGTCCTCAAAAGTATAAGACCAACAACTAGAGACCAGAAGCTCTTCCTTAGTGACAAGTAGCAAGGCTAGGGTTTGAGACCCTGTAGAACTATAGTGTTGCCAAGGAAAAAAATAAAACTAATTACAAGCTATAGCCAAAGCCATTGAATGCAAAATAGCAGACAGAGGAGCCAACCCTCTCTTTTTCTAACCTATTGGCAAACTAAAATCAATAAGCAGAGAAGAAAAACTACAATTAGGGAATTCATAGCAGAGAACGACCCTACCTATTCCACTGATGGAGTTTGGGCCATGAATCGACCCAGAACCACAACCCCAACCTGCAACAGTAACAACAGAAGCATGTCAGTGAATCTTTACCATAAAACGAGGGAATAAAATAACAGTATACAATGGGAACAAAAGTGTTGATTGACCTTACCAAAGGATAGTGAGTGCCGGTGGCTTAGGCTCGAACCTAGGTTGCGAGTACAAAAGGAAACCCTGCTCACAAGAAGCAACAAACATTAGCACCACTGAAAAATTGAGAGCATAAGTATAGCAAGGAGGATAGAACATACCTAGTTGAAAATTGGTCAAAACCAAGCCCAGGGTCCATTGTGAATGCGACCTCGAAACCAAAAACATCAACAACAAGTTAAATCTGGAATGCAACCACATCAAATAGTATTAAGACAATTAAGAATGACAGAGATAGCAACGTACACAGAGCAGAGTATTAACCAGACAGAGGACATCACAACCAGAGGCGAACAAGGCGTCATTCTACAGCAAGACAACATTGCATACAAGCCCTTTTAGCAGACCAAACCCTCACTCTAATCACTATGCGTAGAAAGAAACAAAAATTATCAAATGCCAAATGCCAAGGGTTTTGCTAACTTCAACAAGCAAGAAACAATGAGTGAGGTGAGTACAGCTACGCCATCAACATTAAGAGCAACCATAAATCCTTCCAACAAATGTCCAGAAATATCTGTTGATTAGTGTTAATCCTATAAGAAATGATCCTGAATTACTGTTAATAATACATTGTTAATCACAACACTCGAGTTGTAATAATAGTAGTGATCAACCAAAGTACGGACTAGTCCCATCATTTTTTCAGTCACATATCCATTTGTCTTAGAGAAGGCCAAAGGCATATAACCAATGAGACCCCAATCGACCAAACTCAAGGATTTAAGTGGAAGAACTTGGGGCAAAAGCATTATTGAAGGTGTTAAAGTGAAACATTTCACAAAATTTAATGATGTATGCTTATGAATTAACTTGTGGAGCATAAAATCTAAGCTTGAATGTCTATTACATCTATAGGTAGAAGGGGATTTTCCCCTATTGGATTCATGTTCAAAAGAAATAAATCTACTTGCAAACAAGCAATGAAGCTAAAAGCATTAAAGTTGAAGTTTTAGTTTTAGGCAAATGTGCCGAAAACAAATTATAATTAAAAGATTTATTAATGATCAAATGTAATGTTTCTGTGAAACTCCGTGGACGGCCTAGGCGCAACATCCACCCAGGACCTGAGCTCCAGCTGTATTCGACAGGGTAGCATGAAGAATAAACGTAGAGCACATGGATGCCTCACGGGGGGCAACATCATTGCTCTCCCCTAATGCAACTGACATGCTGCCAGGGCATGAGAAGCCTATTGTCTTTGGATCAGTCGATGAGGAAGCGCTCAACATGGAGATCTTGCAGCAAAGTGAGGACAAAGTGTCTAATCAGCATTCAGACAAGAAAGGAGATACCCCTTGGAGAAAAGACAAGCCAGATGAAAGGCCAAAGATCGCGTTGAAAACCTGCAAACTAATCGCTGCCGAAAGGCCAAGAATAGAGTTACCATGATAGAAGATCAATGAACGTATCCAATATATGGGGGATCATGCTCTCATCAGAAAATTTATAGGGTTCTGGCCAACAGAAAAATCCCTATACGGATGGATAACAGCTAAATGGAAACCTAAAGGCCACGTTACGCTGCAGCTAGGACTGAAAGGGTTCTTTACAACGATCTTCTTATGTCTGGAAGACAAGTACAAAATCATGGATGAAGGACCATATTTTTTCAACTCAGCTGGACTATATCTAAGAGACTGGGTAGCAAGATTCAACCCGGACAAAGAAGACCTAACCTAGGCTCTGGTTTGGATCAGAATGTATTCACTTCCAGATGAATACTGGGAAGAAATCTTGCTCAAATACATAGGCAATGGACTGGGTGAGTATATAAAAGCAGCGGAAGAAATGAAGCTTCGAAGATACACCTCCTATGCTCGCATCTGCGTCTTCATGTGCCTGGACCAAGCCCTGCCGGACTCGGTATGTCTTTCTCATTATGATGATGAATGGATTCAACTCTTGGACTATGAACATGTACCTTTCTGATGCCGAAAATGTCATGCTCATGGACATCCATTCAAAGATTGTCCACTAAATGCCAAGACCAGTGCTCCTGACCCCTCTAACACTCCAACCCAGGATGGCTTTACCAAAACGCCCAGCCGTAAACGAGTGAACAAAAAGCCCTCTACTAGGAAACAACCTCTACTAGACTCCGCCTCCATCCTAGTTACAAGTAACAGCTTCGAAATTTTAGCCCAAGCCTCTGATGAGCTTAACCTAAATGCTAATCCTAGCCCCTCGCCTAATGCTGCCTCATCCCACCCCTCCTTCGAACCCTCCTCCTGAGTCACAACCCTTCAAGGGTGTTGAGGCCGCCCCCAAAGATAACCAAAAGGAGCCTGCAGAGAAAGCAAATGACATGGGAGTTGATGGAACTCTAGATCAATCTCAACGCTTAGACATATTCACCACAAGAAACAGTCAGGTGCAACAAATGGATGAAGAACCAAAAAGTATAGATATGGAAGGACTACACATTCTACAGCTAGAACTAGCCTGCAAAAAGAGGGACTACAATAATATCTCATAGCATCAACTCAACAAATTGGAAGTGGTCATTTCAAGAGCTTATCAGCAGAGACAACTAGGCATTGAGCCAGGAAGCCACTAGGATGGCGGTCTACAAACAAAAAATTTCAAAAAAAGGGGAAGAAAAACTGAACTCCATCGAACAATAGAAGTTGGGAAAATCCTAGTGGATTTGGGCATGTATGCAAAATTGACAAAGTACTACAAACCCTCCACCACTGTTGAATCATGAAGCTCATCTCATGGAATTTAAGGGGGCTCAATGGCCCAGGGAAAATTAGAATACTGAAAAATATGATAAAGATGGAAAAGCCACAAATATGTTTTCTTCAAGAAACCAAATGTAATAGTAGTACATTAGAAAGAATCCTTTCTAAAGCATGGCCAGATTGTCAATCGGTAGTGGTGGATGCCTCAGGAGCTTCAAGAGGGCTTGTTATTGCATGGAACATGAGAGCGCTAACCCTCTCTGACTTCCATGCTTCTCACCATTTCATCTAGGCCACCTTTCATCTTCTAGGCACCAATATTCATGGACACCTTTCCAATGTCTATTTCCCGTAGGACGCAAGAAATAAAATAGCTCTTCTCAACACAATAGAGGCTTTGAATTACAATAGAGTGCATCCTCTTTGGATCATAGGAGGGGATTTTAACATGATCACCAAGATGGAGGAAGAGTTGGGAGGAAGAAACAGGTTGGAATAGGAAACTACCTGCTTCAAAGACTTCATCCATAACACCTCTCTAATTGACCTACAATTTTGTAATGGTAAGTATACTTGGAGCAATAGAAGAGTGGGGAAGCACCAAATCGCTTCTAAACTTGACAGATTCCTCATATCAGATAACTCGGTTCAAATAGGAGGAGACATAACTGCGGCAATTCTCCCCCATTCAGGCTCAGATCATTGGCCAATCTCCCTCCAGTGGCAACGATCGGGCAACACCCCAGGGAGACCCTTTCGCTTCGAAGAATTGTGGCTCACCCACCATGAATTCAAAGACTTCATCACAACTACTTGGAAGGCCTTCATCATGCCAGAGGGCTCCAAAATTTTTCAGTTCCAACAGAAACTAAAAATCTAAAGTACCATTTAAAGCGCTGGAATTTTGAAACCTTCGGAAACATCTTCAAAGCGCAACAGGACTTGAATACTAAGTTCTTTCACTGAACCACGATAAAACGAAGAATGCACAACAACATCCCCTTCCTCTAGAAGCAAGGCGGAGCACGGATAGAACATCATGAAGAAATCTAGAAGGAATTTCTAAATCACTTCAAGGACGTTCACCAAGAGCCCAATGTAGATAGGGGACCAGCTATAGAAAGAATCATCCAAAATGTGCCAAAGCTTATAACTGAGGAACACAATGAGCTTCTTCTTCGACCTATTCTGATTCAGGAGGTAGATACTGCCATGTCTCAACTCAAGTAGGGCAAAGCTCCTGGCCCAGATGGCTTCACTACAACCTTCTATCACACTTTTTGGGAGTTGATAAAACTTGAGGTCTCGCAAGTGGTGGAGGAATCGAGAGCTCTTCACTAGTTGTTACCATCTCTCAAATCAACTTTCATAGCTCTTATTCCAAAAGAGGAGGAATCCAATACCCCAGACAAATTTCGGCCGAGTG
Organism: Pinus taeda; assembly: GCA_000404065.3. Lineage (NCBI taxonomy): Eukaryota > Viridiplantae > Streptophyta > Pinopsida > Pinales > Pinaceae > Pinus > Pinus taeda. Next base: position 89,808 of record APFE030481372.1, on the reverse strand, counting down.
CTCTATGCAACGTCATATACAAAGTGATCTCCAAGGTCATAGCCAACAGGTTAAAATCCCTCTTACACTTGCACATCTCTCCTGAACAATCATGGTATGTCGAAGGGAGACAGATATTGGATGGCATTATCCTCACGCATGAGATTATTCACTCTCTAAAGCATACGAGATAGGGAGGTATGATTCTAAAGCTTGATATTTCTAAGGCCTTTGATAAACTCAGCTGGACTCACATTCAGAAAATGTTAAATGCCTTTGGTTTCTCTCTTATGTGGACCCGCTGGATTATGAGTCTTATCACCTCTTCCTTCTTTTACATTCTTGTGAATGGCTTCCCATCTCAGCCGTTTAGGTCCACTTGGGGAATTAGGCAGGGTGACCCTCTTTCCCCCTTCCTCTTTATCTTAATGGATGAAGGCCTGGGTCATCACATTAAGAAAACCCACCTCTCTCATCAGCTTAAAGGCCTCTCCATTCACAACTCCCCTGCTATAACACATCAGTAGTTTGTTGATGATAACATGCTCTTTGGCTATCCCTCTGTCCAGGAGGCCTCCCGCTTTAAATCCCTACTCAATGACTTCTCTGAGGCCTTAGGAACCAGCATCAATAATTCTAAGTCGCAGATCTTTTTCTTCCACACCCCGCCTATTGTCAAGCATGTTGTAGCCCGGATTCTGGGATTACCCATTGCCACTCTCCCCTCCAAATACCTTGGAGCCCCCCTCATTGCCTCGGCTATCAAGCACTCCTCCTGGCACATTCTCATCGAGAAGCTTGAATCCTGTCTTAACCTCTGGACGTACAAAACACTGAACATGGCCAGTCGTGTGGTGCTCATAAAAGGAGTACTACAAACTATGCCGCTTTACTTATTTTCAATCCTAGTGGTGCCCAAATGGGTTTTAAAAGGAATACGGGACCTTCAGAGAGGCTTCCTTTGGGGGAACTCAGCCACAAACCGAAAATGGGTATTGGTAAAGTGGACCACTATCTGCACGCCCAAGGAAAAAGGAGGTATTGGCCTGAGAGATCCAAATCACAATAATGTTATCATGAGTGCCAAAATTTGGTGGCAATGGCTCTCTTCCTCGGAAAAATCGTGGGCTGCCATATGGACAGCAAAATATGCCAATCATGGGCCTCAGTAGGAGCTCATAAGATTAACTCCCAATGTCAAAGGCTCTCTAATATGGAACAGGGCCAAACAACACTTCCAGTTGATTCAGCATCATAGTTTTTGGGAAGTAAGAAATGGCAGAACTGTACGATTCTGGACGGATGCCTGGAACCAAATGCCAAAGCTTAGCGGCATTACAAATATGCCTCCAAATTTCATTGGAGAGGAATAGAAACAGGATAAGATCTGGAAGTATTGGGCTCAGGAACCAGAGCAAGAATTCAGGAAATGGAAACAAGGTAACCAACTTACCAGAAACATGGAAAATCCATTCACAGAGGAAATGGAAAAGGAACTACGCAATAGGAGCTTTAGATACTCAGAAGACAGAGACATTCTGCGATGGGCTTACCGGCCTAAAGGTGCATTTACCACTTCTGAGGCATATAAAATCATGTGCACAAACCCAACCCCCCCTGACCCAATCTGGAGCAAAATTTGGGGGTTCGGATCATGGCCTAAAGTCTCACTCTTTCTATGGCTAGTAGAACACCAAAGAATTATCACCTGGGATAAACTCAGATGAAGAAACTATCATGGCCCCTCCATTTGTGTTAATTGCAAATCTCAAGAGGAAACAATCCACCACCTCTTGGATGCCTACCCCTTGGTCAATCAGTTGTGGGAAAAGGAAAGCTTCAGATGTCAAAGAAGATGCAGGCTTCTAGATGATATCATAAATACCTTAAGACACTGGCAAATGAATCCATATAAAAGTGAAATCCTCAATCATTTATGGAGCATTCTCCCTGGGCTGCTCTTATGGAACATCTGGAAAGAAAGGAACAAGCGGATATTTAAAGATCAACATTCCCCAGTTGAAATTATCTGGAGCAAGGTATGTGTGAATCTAGAAGAGGCTCTGATGCTCCGATCTTGGACTATGGAAGACCTTCCAACACTAGACAATGAGAAAGCCATGAGGGAAAATTGGAATATGCACCTCCCCCAGAAACTCCACAAAAAAATCCCTCCTAAAAGGAGCAACACCAAAAAGGTCTCTTGGGCTGCCCGTCCGAAGCACTCCTTCAAGCTCAACTTTGATGGAGCCTCAAGTGGAAATCTTGGGATCACAGGATTCGGCAGAATTTTCCGAAATCATATTGGCATGCCTCTTCAGATCTACTATGGAAACATTGGATGGGACACCAACAACTCGGTTGAGTTAGAAGGTTTATGGCAAGGTCTCATTCTTTCAAGGCATCACAACTTCCATCCCCTAGAGGTGGAAGGAGACTATCAGATCCTAATCAACATGGCCAAACACCTCCTAAATGGCTCTCAAGCAAAGAAAATAGCCACTAGTTGGAGGCTTGAAGCAAGATTGGAAGCCATGGAGCAAGAACTACTTAGTAACAGGGCCATCACCTTCAACCACATAAGAAGGGAAGGAAACAAGGTAGCTGACTTTATGGCCAATATCGGTGTGGAAAATGAGTATACTCTACAAGCAGGAACTCTAGACATTTTAAAGAATCATGAACAGGATCAGGAATGAAATCACCTAGTTCAAAATGACACCACCCCCCCGGATGCGAGTGATGAGCGGTGATAGTAAAGTGATGGGACAAGTGTGTAGGGGAGGCCACCAACCTGCCATGCGTAGAAGTGATCTGTACGCTAGAGGAGAGGGACATTCCTGGTGGTGTTGGTTAAGATACAGAGGATAGCAGCAGAGGATCATTTATGCTGCGTCCATTTCTGACTGCACAATAGGGCTCGGCTCCTCGGCCACCATGAAGACCATATTAATGGCGGGAGTGCTTCGAGGCAAGGGCAACGAAAATATTAACGGTGGCAGCACAGATGTTACGATGTTCATTCAGGCTTGGTTTGGGGTTTTTCTGCTGCCTCTGGTGAAAGTTGAGTTTAAGCCCTGGTTTGAACTCTGAGTCTGTTTTCGATTCTCTCGGCTTTCTGCATCCCAATTCGGCTCTGCCCAGCTTTGTTAATATGGTTAGGCATCGGCAACGAATTCTTAGCCGTCGAGGCTCCAACCGAGGAGGGTCCTCGCGCCCTTCAGTCGTGGCGGAGACCTTTCCTCACTACCACTGACACTGTCATTGCCCTCATGCGGGAGGTGCTAGCTTTCTTAGGCAGAGGCAACACCTAGAAGCTAGTTCTCCTGGGTCTTTGTCCTCGCCTTTTCTCGGTTCAACAGTCTTCACCTTCAATATCCCTTTGAATTGCCCCCAGATCAATGCCCATGTCTCGGTGCTATTCATAGATGAAGCCCAAGACGAGGGCGAAACCAGTGCACAACAAGAGTTTACCTCACCAATTAATGTCGCAATCAAATAAGTGAAGGGAGAGACTTCGGGTTTTTTTATTATGTAATCGAAGAGCAATATAACATAAAATGCTTCATGTGAGAGGCACCATTTGGTATTCATCTTTTACGTGGAAGGGTTTTTAAAACTTTTAATAGTTTTGTTTTACGTGGAAGGGTTTTTAAAATTTTTAATAGTTTTGTTAATATTGGATAACGAATAAGAATCCCCTTTCGAAAAATGATTTACATAAAAGTTAATATTGGATAAGGAATAAGAATCACTTTTTCTTTATAGGACGAAAAATGATTTACATAAAAATTAACCTAGCTTAACCCTTATATATAAATATATAAGGAAAAATTATTTACATAGAAGTAAGTAGATATTAGATTAAGTAACAGAAGAAACGATGTTCTTGTTCTTCAACTTAATTACTTCAATTTAAATGTAAATTTAAAGTTCTTTTGAAATGCATGGATATTGATTTTTATTTATACATTGAAGCTAAGTTTGTAGCAAAAACATTTCAAGTGGAAATGGCCAAGTCTTTTGCATGGGATCTTATGTGTTTGATTCACGCAAAAGGAATATTAAATGCCCAAATATTTACAAGCTGTAAATTTAAACCAAACCTACACTCAACAATCAGTCATTTTTAGTCATTCTTGGGCATTTATCAACCACAAAATTCCTCATTTAACATATTTGTAAGATTTTCAATTGTATGAAAGGATAACCCACACAAGCACACACTTTCAATGAGAAATCTCGCATGAAGCTTGATTTAAGCGACTACATCTTTCAGTAGTGTGAGTGGCATGTAATTGGCATATGAACCATGTTTTCAAGTGTATTAAGTTTTCTTAATGATGTTTTCTAAATTTTCTTGTTAAAATTACCTAAATGTTGGAGGTGAGAGAAATTGGGGTGATAAAACACCTCCTTTGCTCTCCTGTTGTTACACCCAAGCATAAATGTTGAGACAACTATATTGTGAGTGGAAAGGAAATAAGACCTCTCACCTCCAATCACTCCACTGTGACATCTCAATACCTTAGCATAAAAACTACACAAGAATGCAATGTGCATAAAATAAAGTGAAGAATGACAAGGAAAATGTCAAGGAGTGATGGATCCTAATAACTTGGTGGAATATCTCCAAAAAAAGACTGGGAAACAACGGGTGGTCATCACATAGAAAAGCAATGGAGAAACATTAGGGAGCAATAAGGATGATGTAAAGAAAGGAGGGGAGAAGCAGGTAGTGTCACGGGCACAATAAATATGGTGGTGGAAGCATGGTGGAGAGAATAAAAAAGGTGGATGCAATGGAATGTGACAATGAATCCAAAGCTGATGGTGAAGAGATGAAGACTTTAATCAATAAAATTGAGCAATTATTTCTAGATATATCATTGAAAATGTTCATCCTTCCCAACTATTAAACGATAAGAACCCAAATTTATAATCTATAATGTATTCTATTATAGTAATGTTTTCATATGTATCAGAAAAAGATTTGTATCTTTGGTGGATAGAAAGGCTATGATTTGAGGACGATAAGATTTGATCAAGCCCATTGAAAACAATTAAAATGACAACAAAGAAATTTTGTGCATGGATATAGGATAGGAGCTAAGACAACATTAAGTACCTACAATTTCCATATAATTAAAATTATACTAAAAAAAAAACACAATTCATAAACATCCACATAACATACCATTGGATGCAAGATAGCCAATTTTAAGAGTCCATCCACGAAAAACAAATCTTACATGCTATTTTAGTGTCAGGTCTCCCAAAATATTATAATGTTCCTAAAAAAAGTTACCATATTTTTCATATTAAGAGATGGTGCTATCAAATGATGTTTCCCTTAGAGTGAAAGTCACCCCATATTTAAATGTTGGAATTAATTCATTTAGCTAGGAATCAAGGAGAAGTACATTGAAAACCAAAAGATTAGCCCTGACTATTTCCGACCCCAAAGTTGGGATCATGTTCAAGAGATTTTCATTTGTGACTTTGTTGGACCTACTATCACTACTTCCAACAACACGGTTCCTTCTAGCAAGACTAAGATAGTGGGAGCATTTCAAACATTATTATATCAGTGGGAGGCCACCCCAAAGTTGGGATCATGTTCAAGAGATTTTCATTTGTGACTTTGTTGGACCTACTATCACTACTTCCAACAACATGGTTCCTTCTAGCAAGACTAAGATAGTGGGAGCATTTCAAACATTATTATATGAGTGGGAGGCCATTTAAAGTTCTCTGTTAGTTTTTCACGAAGTTAATGGCTAGC
>APFE030481372.1:64633-81605 GCA_000404065.3 Pinus taeda | reverse complement strand
TAGTGATTAAAAAAACTTATGCTATATATATATTGTTAAGGAATATTACTTAATGGTATAGAGTAGGTTTAATTTTTTTTATTATTATTTAATAGTAATCAGATGAAGCTCCATTATCACAAGAAATTTTGGCGTAAATCACATTCAGAGAATCATTGTCGACGAGTTTCGAACCAACCAGTGTGGTTCATCGTCAGGACGAGTTGAAGAAAATAGATCTAGTTTTGCATGTTAAATAGTCTGTGCAGAGCCTCCAACGACTAACTTGGCCAATGGATTAAGGAGGCTCTACACAAACTATTTTACATGCAAATCTGGATCTGTTTTCTTCAACTCGTCCTGATGATGAACCACACTGGTTGGTTCGAAACTCGTCAACAACGATTCTCTGAATGTGATTTACGACGAAATTTTTTCTGATAATTGTTATGGATCACAGAAGCCTCAATTCAACCATTGAAGCTTCATTCTTTATTAATTTATAGATTTTTATAAATTTATTAACATATAGGTAGAAAAGTTTAATGTAGAATCATTTAAGGAGTAATATTTTATTAGTGCAAGTTCATTCAATATTTAAATTTAAAAGAATTTTTTAAATTTTTTTTGGAAAATTGTCATGGCTTATCATATATGACATGTTATTTTTTATGGAATTGAAAATTGAAGAAGTGATATAAACAATTATCTATTTAATCATTTTAAACATGAATATTAAAATATCATTTTACACAAGGGGATCATAATTTACTTAATCATTCTAAACATAAATGTCAAAATATCACTATATACATGGGAATCATATTTTCTTACTCAATATCCCATCAAACTCGGCTAAATAGTGGATATCCCACACATGAAAGTGTTTTTGGACTAATATTTGGGTGCAAAACTTGGTTAACCTACTTAGTATGGCTTGTGGGATATTCCATTAAGCTCAAGAGTATATGGGAAGTCCCTCCAACTCAACCCTGATCCAACTTGTTGATAGGTAGAAGTTCTATTGATTCTCCTGATAAGAAAAGGATTTCTAACCTGGTACAAAGTGTTTATGAATGCATTTACGACTAAGATGTAGGAAAATAAACACTCACGTGTATTAAGATTACCACATTTACGAGAAAAATGTATTAAGATAGTCTTAGGACTACTTAGGAGTAGAACTTAGATTAGCAAAGAGGGAAATCTAATGGGAAGAGAGGAAGATGTGCATTTTTTAATATATTATTTTTATATCATCAAGGATCAACTCACCAAGAGTACACATGTCACCATGTGGGTTTTGAACCCTCAGTAGGGAGAATAATAAATTTTCCTCGCAACAATTCGATCTAATACCAAATTGACAAAAATAATATGAGAGATTACATTGAATCATATGTATCAATTTTTTTTCATCCACGTATCCATTTCTCTTAGAGAAGGCCTAAGGCATATAACCATTGAGACACCAATTGACCAAACTCAAGGCTTTGATTGGAAGACCTTGGGGTAAAAGCATTATTGAAGGGGTTAAAATGATTGTTTTCACAAAATTTAATGATGCGGACATATGGATTAACTTGTCGAGCACAAAATCTTTACATCTATAGACAGAAAGGGGTTTTCCCTTGTTAAATTCTTGTTCAAGAAGAATAAATATGTTTGCAAACTAGACAAAAAGTTGAAAGCAAGGAAGTTGAGGTTTTAGGCAAATGTGCCAAAAAAAATTATAATTAAAAGATTTATTAATAATAAAATTTAATGTGAAATACATATATACATTCACTAAAAATTTAATTTGTGTAATAAGTATAGCATTAGATATTTTTATGGAAAAATCTAATTATAAAATTTTACTTAATTTTTAACTTCATTTATTGAATAAATATTAAATGATTTTAAGAACTTATTATCTTTAAATTAAAACAATGAAATATTTTTATATTCATTTTTATAGTTTATAATTAATAATAAATTTAAATAAACAATTTATTTCTAATATTAAAAAAAATAAGTAGTATATTAAATAGCATTTTTTTAAATTTTAAAATAAAAATTTTAATTAAAATTGAAACACCATATAATATTAATGAGGAGGCGGATCTCTATACTTTTATGATGATTCATGATGAATAAATATTTTTTTTGTTGATTTATTGTATTATAATTTGTTAAAATTTATCGAGCGTTTTGTTTCGTTTTTTTTTTTTTTTTAAATTATCTACTCAACTATAACTTTTTTCTACGTTTGTTTTTACATTTACTTAATCAATGTCTAATATATATGTTTATGGAAAAAAATAATAATCCAAAATTGATAAAAGTCTTTTTCTTTAAGTTTCATAAAGGAAAAATGAAAATTACGGAAATTTGATTCTGCAACTCAGAGTTATGGTCCCCGAGCACACCCTTTTTGAATCTTGAGCAACTTTGGTGTTTGGTTGTTATCGCTTTTCTCTAACCACCATCAAAATTCAATTCAACTATTCATTCCTCCAAGGTTCTTTCAGTAAAAGTCTTGAGTTAGTGGCAATAAAGTCGGGTCAGACACCTAGAGTTACGAGGTAAATATTAACAATAAGTCACTAAGCCAATCATTAAATTAGTGACTAACCAACATGCATGCATGGTATGGATGGCAATTACATATCTCTCGGCAAATGGATAAACTTTTCTGGTCGACCGACCATTGGTGTTGATTGACGACTTATTAATGCGACTGTGTTATGGGAAATGGACGACATCCAACTGGATCTTATTAATGCTCTTATCAATTAATGTGAAATGGATTGCCAACTACCAGACATCGAGCTGTTTAATAGCTGAAAACCTACCTGGTGCGAGAGCCATACCAGAGATCGCTTGAGCATTCTCGAAATACAATACTACCTGTTTACCGAGTAGCATCATGAGTAGGAGCAGAAAAGGTTGTGGAGCATGAGCAGGAAAAGAACAGGTTGGTTTCCCCATTTTTTACTCACTGATATCACAAAATTTGTTATAATTTGTGAAAATATAATGGCTTCGCCTTCTATAATTCTTCTCATTCTCGTTCCCGTGGATTGTAACATGTCTTCAACTTCTATAATTCGTCGGTCCAGTACTCCCAACAACACTAGCTCTTCTTCTTCTCTCCGACTTAATTTGATGAGCATCCATCCCACGATGTCGATGCTTGCCCCATATTCTCTCTCCCATGGCTCTCTTTCCACTTACAAGTTCCAGCAGCACCACCCCAAAGCTATATGTGTCACTCTTCTCACTCACCTTCATCATCTAGAGAATCAAATGGGTGCACTGCAAAAACCCCTAATAGTCAAATCCATTGTCCCACAACTATAAAATTTAACTAAAATACAAGGATTTTAGACTAATTGGCACCTCCATTAGAGCGTATATTCCACTACAAGGTGCACTTGAGTGCCCCCAAATTACAGATCCCTGTGTCAAAATTGGAAATGAAGTTTACAATAATTCAGATTACATAAACAAATGAAGTTATAGAGTCAGATTCAATAATATACAATAATCTCAAATAACTGAAGATGAATACAAACTTCACTATATAGTTTCTACAATGAATTGATATCCTTGCACCATGAAATTATAATAATAATGATAAAATTATGTTGTTGATAAAGATTTTTTTTGTAGCTATGTAGTCCTTGTTTCCAGTGAATTTTGTACAAACCTATGTATTCCTTGTTGCTAGTGAATTTTGTGCAAAGCATGAAATCCATAATAGTCAAATCCATTGTCCCACAACTGCAAAATTTAACCAAAATACAGCGATTTCAGACTCATTGGCACCTCCATCAGAGCATATATCCCTTGCTAAACCCAATTGATAGAAGTTGCTAGAATCAATCCCTTGCTAAACCCAATTGGCAAAGGCTAAAGGAACAAGGTAAACCAATCTGAGACTTCAAACAAAAGTAGTTCTTGCCCAGACCCAGCTAACAGAACACAAAATTAGTAGCATTTATAGGCAGGGAAGATGAAAATCACACTTTCAAGAACTTGGAAAAAAATTGATTAAGCCCATTGTTATCAATCAGAAGAAGGCCAAACAAAGTCTTTGTTAACTAACCTTAATACCCAGACACATTATTATCTGGAATGTCAAGAAGCTCTCTTTCCACTCTCGGAAAATCGATGAGCTATCATATTCTTAGACTAATATGCATTGAAATGCCTTCTTAGACTAATATGTATTGAAATGCCTTTTAAATCCTATTCATAGTGTAAGAATGAATAAATTATCACCATAGCAGGGATCCAAGTAATATAGGACTGAACAATCAATATTTTTGGCCTCTCCAAGCATGTAGTACTACCATAAGCAATGCAAAATCTCGTGCCATTTTTTGAAATTTGTTAAGCTGATGGCTTCAACTACCATCGTAGGAAAATATAAGTTTTTATTAGGAGGATCCTGAAATAAATTGGACTATTACTATAGAAAAATAGAAAAATGGTAGTGTAATTATTTGGTACAACAGAATGCTCATTTAGTAATGGAGTTTTGAATTCGTTTTTTTTAAAATAAAATATAATCATTTTCAAATTCCAATTTGAAATTGTTAAAATTTTCAATATTTAAGTTTTCAACTTTTATTATTTATAATTAATATCTTTGTTTAAATATTAGGAAGTTTGGATAATGATTATGACTTCATTTGAACTTGAATTAGATGTATCTAATTAGTTGAACAAATAAAGACTCACATGGTATATTCGATATATGTGTTAATGCAAGCACATATAACATCCTCAACTTTTTTAGATCGATTTGTACTAACAATAAATTTAGTGGGAGCATCTTCATATGATTTCTTTCCATTTATAAAATCATCTAGTCATCTATAAGGAATAATAACTATTTGATCCCCTTCAATTTCATTCCATGTTAGATAATTAGTAGAAAATTCTGTCATATCTTCTAGGTTTTTAGTGTCCAACTCCATAATTTCATCCCACTTTCCCATTTATAGAGTACCTATAAAAATTTGAAGCATTAAGAGAAAAACAAATATGACAATAAACTTTACAAATATTTTCCTATATGTGCTTCCTCATCTACATGTGTGGCTCCTAGATATGCATGTTGATATATCTTTGTGTAATTCCAAAAGTCACACATATACAAAAGTCGAAACTGCATTTATAAAATTTAATTTCTCTATAGATGTTTCCATATCTATTTGAATATACAAAAGTTCTTGCATAAACAGATGGATCCTTGCATTGAAAATAATTGATTTTGGGGGAATTGTTTTATGAAATAAAGGAAATAGGAGAAAAAGAAGGTGAAAGTTTAGATTGCATGAGGAAAAAATTGAAGGAAAAATAGAGGAAAATGAAGAAAACATAGGCCTCAATGATAAAAAGGACTTTGAGGAGCAGTTCACAGCCTTTTATCAGTTCTATTTTCGATCTCTCTATCTATTCTCTCATTATACTCTTGCACACATAGAGTTTTCTTGCAACAATCTTGGAGCTTCTTGGCATACTTTGGATTTGGGGAAAGAAGGAAAATGAAGGCAAGAAAGTACAAGGAGCAGGCGGATCAACAACTACAGTTGGATTATTTTGCATATAACAGGTTGCATGTATGTTTTTCTTAGTGCATGGTAAATGCATGTGGCTTCTTGGTTAAGATATGTCAAAGACATGGAGGATTTCTTGGATAGACAGTGGTTTTAGCCTTGCCTTGCCATTTCATAGAAAACCATGGTGTTGTCAGTTTTCCCATTTGTTATTCCCGATTGGTGCTCGTGTTCCTTATGGTTGTGGATTGAGATACTAGCTAAGTGTGAGAGAATTGGTTACACATATTGTAATAGCATGAATATGGGCAAGGATGCTCCTAATAAGTATGTGCATACCAGAAACATTGCTCTCATTTGATGTTGTCTAGGGGTTAGAACTACCAAAGGGTCCTATTATAGATAAGGTTTTCATTGAATCTCAGGTTAAATGTGAGGAAACAAAGTAGGAATCATATTGACTTGTGTTGTCTTTGTCAGCACAGGTGGCTAAAACATTTAATTTAAATCTTGACCACATTCTTCATAACATACATGTATATTTACAGGAGCTTGAAATGGAATAAATTCGTTGAAGAGTAGGAGCTGACAATAAACCATTATGTATGGTAAAGACAATATTACACAAGTTAGTCAAGCTCCATGGATACCAGACAGTAGCATTATAGATCAACATCTCTGAGATTATGATCTTCAACAAAACAAATGTATGGTGAAAAGCAATAACACGTCTTTCAAAAGGAAAACACAAGCAAATAACTACAACTTATCTGGTACCTAAACTTCCTTTCACTGTGTAGGATGAAATTAACAATAATGGGCATATAATCAAACCCTCTGAGTCTTTGTGGGTATGCCGACAGATCAACATTCAATAGAGGGAAACAAGTTTTGTTTAGAAATAGATTGTAGTCGCAACAATGGGTTCACAACCAGTAAATAGAAGAAGAAGAGAAAGAGCTCTTCATTTCAGGGTGGTAGCAACTGCAATAGTAAATGTAAATTCTAGGTGTGAACTATCCAAATATTGATGTAATGATTGTTAATGTTAAATCATGCAACAAACGAGAATTCAAAGAGATAAACCTTAGCAAATCGATGGTTAATAATGTCGTCTCTACACATCACTAAAACTCCATTGGCACAAATTGCATGAGGTTTATATAGAGGTGTGCCACCCTAGATGGCTTTCTCAAACCTCCTATTCAAAATATTGATGGCCATTAATTATTATGGGGGCACTCTCCTCATCTCAAGAAACTGCTACAAGTGGTCTTGCAGGTGGTTTTTGGGTTTTTAAGAAACCACAAATTTGCCATTTGTATTCAACATGGGAAGGCCACTTTGGAAACATTGTTAACATATGGAAATTTAAAGGGTTTTAATCAAATTTATAGGGTTTTATGAAATGATGGGACATTCAATTAATTTTTTTACAGTTTCGAATAAATGTCTTGGGCACTGATCTCTACTCAGCCAAAGAATGTCTCCCAAGGTACAAAAAATGAGACAAGGAGGATTTCCAAGCAAAGAATCAATGGTAAAGGAAGATCATATAATAGTAGTTTTATGGCATCTTTTGCACCTAAACGGTGAGAGACTTCGCACTCCTCCTAGTAATGGAGGGAGATTTAAAAAATTTATAAATCGACAGGGAGCCATCCTGTCCCCTATGGTGTCAAGTAGAGTGTGTGATACTTTATGTGATTGAGGGAAGGAGATGATTCTCAAAATAAATGTATCACATACATAAAACAACGAGAAAACAAAATTATTACTTTCCCTTTAACTTTAGACTATATGATCAATCAAACAAAAAAATGGTTTTTGTTTGTTTTTGAATATGAATAAAGATCCTATGAAGACCTATTTGTCCTTGCTACTCTCAAAGTAATCGGTTCTTGCAAATATATCTTCTGATGAGTACTAGGGAAACGTCTTGAAAGAACTGTGACGCCTTCTAGCAACCGAAGAATCGACCAAGGTAACAGATGAGGCTTTGGTGTTGCCCACACATCCACCTATAGGGATGGAAGCCTTAGATTTTTGCCACTAAAGTACCTTGGTCCCATGTGAGCACTCGAGTCTTTAGCATCTTGATAGTAAGTTACCATTATCAAGCACTAGACGGGTTGGGTAGCCCTAAATAGTACCACATGCACTGGGCCTAACTCGAATCCCCTTTGAATCGGGTCTCTGCCATGCTCGGGTATTGTTTTCTGTGAGATGATTGAAGGGTTTTAATCTCCCTAAAAATTCAACTACTATGTTTCAAATATGTAACATGACCATGGTGGTTTATGGAATACCTACCCCCGATGGTCCTAACTTGAACTATAAATTATTTAGTGGCCTTGGTGGGGAATTTAGTTGGCTAAAGTTATGGTATTTTTCAAGGTATTTCTTTTCTTTAGGGTGTGAGATGTAGGAAAAAATAAACTAAGTATCAAAATCTCTATAAACTGGATGTCTTCTAATACAAATCTTATAGAAGCTTAGTGTGTGATGAGTAACTGTGTGCAAGTGATCAAGTGAGCATAAAAGGTGTGATAAGATGTGGATATTCGGTGATTTGTTACAATAACTTCCTAATTACACTATATTTCAATTGTTCCTTGCATGAAAATGAAATGATGTGTGGATAATGGGCTGCTTACTCTTTCTCCTACTACACTATGTGTGACTAAAGGGAGGTGGAAAACAAAAGTGTGCTAATAAGACTTTCATATGCTAGCCTAGGTTCACCTACAAGGCCTAGGGGAAGCAAAGATTACTTGTTTTCTTTAGTGGCACTTGGTCCTAGTCCCAAAACTAATGAAATGAATAAATTCTTTGGTTAGTAACAATATTTGTGGATGATAGGACACTTAATATTTTACTAATTAAGCTAAGTGATTTGTAAAAACTAGAAAAAAAGATTGAAAAATATGTGTTGAATTTGGCCATTGACTTTTACCCCCAATTAGGCTATGTGAGAATTTGAAAATAAAAATAAAAATAAAGATATTTCTAATACAAGACTTATAGAAGCTTAGTGTGTAATGTGTAACTATGTGAAAGTGATCATGTGAGCGTGAAAAGTCTGATAAGATGTAGATATTTGGTGATCCATTACAATATCATCCTAATTAGACTATATTTCAATTGTTCCTTGTATGCAAAAGAAATGATGTCATGATAATGGCTCATTTACTCTTCCTCCTACTACACTATGTGTGACTAAAGGGAAGTGGAAACACAAGTGTTCTAAGAAGACTTTCATATGCTAGCCCATATTCACCTAAAATATGCAAGGGAAGCATAGATTACTTGCTTTCAGTAGTGACACTTGGCCCTAGTTCTAAAACTAATGAAATGAATAAATTCTTTGGTTAGTAACAATTTCTGTGGATGATAGTCCACTTACTCTTTTACTAATTAAGCTATGTGATTTGCAAAATCTAGAAAAATAGATTGAAAAATATGTTTTGAATTTGGCCACTTACTTTCCCCCCTAATTGAGCTATGTGAGAATTTGCAAATAAAAATAAAAATAATCTAATTTCTAATAGAAAACTTATAAAATCTTAGTTTCTGATGTGTAACTATATGCAAGCCATCAAGTGAGAATGAAAAGTGTGATAAGATGTGGATAATCAGTGATTTGTTACAATATCTTCCTAATTACACTAGATTTCAATTGTTCCTTGCATGAAAAAAAATGATTTGTGGATAATGGGCCACTTACTCTTTCCCATACTACACTATGTGTGACTAAATAGAGGTGGAGGACACAAGTGTGATAAGAAGATTTTCATATGCTAGCCCAAGTTTGCCTACAAGATGCAAGGGAAGCAAAGAACACTTGCTTTCTATATTGACACTTGGCCCTAGTCGCAAAACAAATGAAAGGAATAAATGCTTTAGTTGTAACAAGATTTGTGGATGATAGATCACTTACTCTTTATCATGCTACACTGTGTGTGACTAAAGGGAGGTGGAAAACACAAGTGTGCTAAGAATATTTTCATATGCTAGCCCACGTTCACCTACAAGATGTAAGGGAAAGAAAGATTACTTGCTTTCTGTAGTGACACTTGGCCCTAGTCCCAAAACTAATGAAATGAATAAATTCTTTGGTTAGTAACAAGATTGTGGTTGATAGGCAACTTACTCTTTTATTAATTAAGCTATGTGATTTGTAAAAAGTAGAAAAATAGATTGAAAAATATGTGTTAAATTTGGCCACTTACTTTTCCCCCTGATTAAGCTATGTGAGAATTTGCAAATAAAAATAAAAGTAAAGATAATATAATTTCTACTAAAAAGCTTATAGAAGCTTAGTTTGTGATGTGTAACTATGTGCAAGTGATAAAGTGAGCATGAAAAGTCTGATAAGATGTGGATATTTGGTGATCTGTCCCAATATCTTCCTAATTACACTGGATTTCAACTATTCCTTACATGAAAAGAATGACGTGCGGATAATGGGCCACTTACTCTTTCTCCTACTACACTATGTGTGACTAAAGTGAGGTGGAAAACACAAGTGTGCTAAGAAGACTTTCATATGCTAGCCCATTTTTGCCTACAAGACGCAAGGGAGGCATGGATCACTTGCTTTCTGTAGTAATATTCACCAACTGGAAAATATTGACTTGTGCATTCTACTAGATGACTTTGGGCATCTTTTGGGCTATACAAATATGTTTACGATTATGCTCAACTTACGTATATGCGCACCTCTTTCATATATGCACAAATTTTGTATATGCGCACCTCTTTAGTACATGCGCAACTTCCATATATGCACATCTACTGTATATGCACATCTATTATAAATGTGAAACTTTCAAATATGAACATATACTAAATAAGTGCATATATGGAAGATATACAGATATACAAAAGTTACGCATATACGAAAGATGTGCACATATTTTGTATCACATATCTTCTGTATATGTGCAACTTCCATATATGTGAATATCTTTTGTATATGCACAACATTCATATATGTGTGTATACAAATGTTTTCCATATATAGAGTATATGTGCATATATAGAAGTTGCGCACATATAGAAGATGTGTATGTAGAGAGGTTGCGCCTATATAGAGGCTGAATTTTTGCACATATTTGGAAATTGTGCATATACGAAAGATATGCAAATATCTTATGTATATGCATAACTTTCTTATATATGCATATCTTCTGTATACGCATGTGTTTTATGTCTGTGCATCTATCGTATATGAGCAACTTCCATATATGGAAATTTCACATATACGGAAATTGTGCATATACGGAAAATATGGACATATATTATGTATATGCGAAACTTTTCTAAATGCACATATCTTCCAAGTATATGTGCAACTTCCATATATACACATAACCTCCATGTATGTGAAACTTTAGTATAGGTTATTTCCGTATATGTGCATATTTTGTATATTTGCGTCTACCGTATATGCACAACTTTTGTATATGTGTAACTTTATTATATGTGCATATCTTTTTTATATGCACATTTTTTATATATGTGCATCTACCATATATGTGCAACTTCCATATACAGAAATCACGCATATACGGAAATTGTGCATATATGGAAGATATGCGCATATCTTCCGTATATGTGTAACTTTCTTATATGTGCATACCTTCCGTAAATGCACATCTTTTATATATGTGTATCTATTGTATATGTAAAACATCCATATATGAAAATTTCGCATATTTAAAAATTATGCATATATGGAAGATATGCAAATATCTTCCAGGTATATGTGCAACTTCCATATATACGCATAACTTCCGTGTATGTGCAACTTTAGTATATGTAACTTCCTTATATTTTCATCTGTTATATATGTGTAGTAATTGTATATGCACAACTTCCATATGTGCGTAACTTTCTTATGTGTGCATATCTTCTGTATATGTACATCTTTTATATATGTGCATCTATCATATATGTGCAACTTCCATATACAGAAATTGCGCATATACGGAAAAGATGCGCATATATTTCATATATACATAACTTTCTTATATGTGCATATCTTTCGTATATGCACGTCTTTATGTATGTGCATCTACCATATATGTGCAACTTCCATATATGGAAATTTTGCATATATGGAAATTGTGCATATACGGAAGATATGTGCATATCTTCTATATATGTGAATCTTTTGTATATGTCCATCTATCATGTATGCGCAACTTCCATATATACATAACTTTCTTATAAGTCCATATTTTTCATATATACATGTCTTTTATATATGTGCATTTAGGGTATATGTGCAACTTCCAAATATATGCATCACCTCCATGTATGTGCAATTTTAGTATATGTAACTTCAATATATATGCTTCTTTGTATATGTGCATCTACAGTATATGTGCATATCTTATGTATATGCATAACTTTCTTATATGTGCATATCATCCGTATATGCTTATCTTTTTGTTGGCATTATGGTACATGTGTTGTCCTCTGATGGCAACCCACATATAATTCAATTCGGAAATGATAAAGTGATGTATGATGGCAACTCACATTGTAATAGGTAAATTTAGAGGTAACAGAGTAGTGACACAGAAGAATAGGGTGATGGGACAAAGGATTATAGATTAGAATCAAGAAATTGTGGAAATAGAATGTTTTAAGTGGTATATGCTCGTTAACCTAGTCCAAGTCACGTATACATGCAGGTACACAAAATAAAAGGCGCCTATACGTATGCATGCAGTTCAGAGAAGGAAAGGCATGTATGGGATGGAAAATTAAGGTTAAAGAATACCAAGGGTTCATACCATGGTATTAGCCAACAATATTGAGCGGAATAATGGTTACTTGATCCCGTCTAAGAATACCATAAGTTCTAAGTTTTGTTTTGGTGCATGGTATTGAAATAAATTCTACGCATATAAGGAGGAGAAGATCAAAGGGCGAAGTGTGCAAGTGAAAGGGTTTTTCATGAATACTTCTATCTGAAGTATACTTGTTGTTGTAAGGGCTATGGTTATGATATAAATCTGAAACATCTTGTGCACCCTTGGATACAATGTTGGATCTGGATCATGACACCTAAAATGACTTATCATTATATGATGTGATAATGGATAGGCTTGATATGAGTGTTAACACATGCGTTATCCTTTATATTTTATGATTTGGGTAAATCTGAATTCTTGAAAAACTGTGAATTTATAAGTCATTATTTGCATATTTATACAAAGGTTCACCTTGGTGAAGGCACGTATACATGTGGATTTAAAACCTCCAAGTAGTGTATGTAGAGGGAGGGCTTGTTGTTTAGAAATGATTGATCTATCTGATTAGTGTTTCTGTTTTACTATTGTTTGTTAATGATGTCTTCATTAGATCTAAAGTAAAATTGATTGTGTAAGGAGATTGAATCTAGATGGCTAATTGATTGAGTAAGAAGGGTGCTCTTTGCTACTCTCTATTTAGAACTCTGTAATATGACAATTGATATTTGGAATATCTTTGGGTAGTACAGTTTTTGGTTCAAAAGTTTTATGATTCAATATATTTAGAGGTATATGTAGGTTGGGTTACAAAAAGTAGCATATACATGAAATTTTCCTCATTGAAGTAGTGTATACATTATGACATATGATTTTTGAGGTTGCAGTCGGTTTTCATTGTTGATGCACTGTTCTGGGTTCAGCTCTATTTTATGGTGACAGTGATCTAACTATTCCGATTGATTGATTGTGTCAATGGGTTTCAATGATTGGGTGTTGTAGTTGCATTTAATGGTTGTATTGCAATGGTGATTGAGCTTCAATGTAGCTGATGGGTCTAGTATGAAAATTTGATGAAATGTGGCCTACATATTGATGTGTACCAGGAGTATCTAGTCTAAGAATTTATGAAACATGGTCCTTTGAAAAGGAGTGAAGGTGGTAACCCACTGTAGGATGGCGCCTATGTATTTTTAAATATATAAACTAGTATAAAAGCTAGGGGGTTGGAGCTCCCTTCTAGTAGAAGCTGAAAAACGAGTGAAGGTTGTAGCCTTCAGCAGGTAGATGCCTGCATGATCTAAGTGGATATTGGTGGCCACCCAACTATTCCACTTAGACCCCCACCATTGTTTCCTTTAGTTTTTTAGTTTCCTTATTTGTAGCAAAATTTACTATTTTAGGTAGTGTTTTAGGTCCTCAACCTCCAGAGCTGTTTTGAGGCCCCAAACGATGTTTTTTTGGGGAAAACTGAGACCAATATGGGTCACCTATTAATGTTGGTCATGCAAAAGTTGTAGTCCTTGAAAATATATTTCTAATGAGGTATTGGGTGTGTCAAATGGAGATCATATGCCAAAGTTACGACCTCAGGAATTTGATGTACGAATTTACCCAAACTGGGCCCATAGTTTTGTGCTTCATCTCCTACGGTTAGGTTTTTGGATGTTTAGGGATTTCCATTGTTTCTCAACAATAAATAGGCCTTCAAGCCTCATTGTAACATAGTTCAAAGGCATGTAGCTACCACAACTCTTCTCAAAGATAAGCTACCATCACCCGAGCTAGTCTTATTTCCATTTTGTTTGTAAGCATATTTTAGTATTTGATATTAATAAAATGAAGTGTCATTTCTAATACATCTTTTTATTTATCATTATATTTGTAATTTTTTGCATTCTTGTTTAAATTTAGATCAATGGTATCAGAGCGGTCTTCTCTTTCTCTGTTTTTCTTTGCATGTCTACAACAAGGTCAGGATATAAGGAGTTAGGGCTTGAACTGGTCGAACCTTTGCAAGACCAGCCTCGCAAATCTCGATGGCCTCCCATGGCAGATGAAAAGAGAGACAAGGGGGCAGGAGATCCTACAAAAATCATGCTCAAAGAAGCCCTCGAGCGACAAAGGAAGGCGATGATGGATAATTTTTCCTAGATCCTTTCAGCAGATACCCAGAGGTGATGCATATGCTTCCAACAAATAGTCTAGAAACACCACACCCTTTAATATATAAGTTCACTTTGAAATCCCCATATTCAAGGGTCAAATAGATGCAGACGCCATAGATAAATGGTTGAATCCTCTAGAAGTATATTTTTCCATCCATGATTTTTCCAACCGAGAAAATATTACTTTTGCTCTTCTTAAAGCTTCCCCCCATGTTAAGCACTAGTGGGAAAATTATTGTGAACAGAAGGATGAAAGTCAAGATCAAGAAAAAGTTTAAACAAAAGAATAAAGACTTTGGCTCCACGTATCTGAAGTGAGGGAAATGCTTCCCCAAATAGCATAACCAAGGACAAAGCCAAGAGGGTGTGACCCGAGATAACCCGTTGAAGCTGCAAGAAAGGAACACCACCACGAAGTCAAAGAAGGACACAGGAAAGTGGTCTGAGTTCCATAAGAGTCAGACTCATAACATGATTGAGTGTCAGGCCAAGCAGTCGCTAGTTGCCAAGTTGAAGGCTTCAGAATCAAATGCATGTTTCAACAATCAGTCAAAACCTGACAAGAGGAATGAAGAAGTGAAGCAGATAATTGATGCAGAGCCCAACACCATTGTTTCCATTGCAAATATCAATAAGAATGAGCCCAAATATCCAAAGGAGGGAAAGCGTCTTTTCCACTCTTAATTGTGGGTGAAGGGTTCACCGCTGAAATTCACTATCGATAGTGGCAGCCAAAAGAACCTCATTTCACCAGAGGTCATGAAGCATCTAGGCCTACTTCCCATACCACACCTGCAACGATACAACATTGGGTGTCTTCACGAAGGATGAGATCTCCGAGTCGACCCATAGTGTCACCTTCCCTATAGCATCAAGCCCTTCACAGATGAGGTATTATGTGACGTTGCACCTCTTGATGTTTGTGATGTATTATTACATCAACCATACATGTGAAAGTGACATGTTGTGTATGAGTCAAGGCCTCGCACTGTTATTATTTCTTTGAGTAATACGTTATACAGGATAGTAGAGGTAGCCCCACCTACCACCACAACTTTGATCTCTACTAGGAAATGCAGTAAGATAATCTCCCAGAATAGGAAATTTATTTTCTTTCAAGTTTGCTCTCAAAGGAAGGAGAAGATCGTTGCCACATCCATGGCCCCCAAGAAGGGTTCCTCCACGGAGCAGCATCAGATGAATACAATCATGAAAGAATATAGGAACATATTCTCCTCATCCACAGGGGTATCGTTGCATTGTCAGGTCAAGCATTCATTCGATCTGACTCCTAGAGCACCTCTACCCAACAGGCTAATATATTGTTGCTCCATTGTGGAAACTTCTATGTACAAGTAGCAACATGATCAACATCGGGTGCCACACAAGTTTCAAGAGGGCGATAAAGTCTAGTTTCATTTGTAGAAAGAGTGCCTTACAAGAGTGATCCAGGTGGATGTTGGTGGCCACCCACCTATCCCATTTGGACCCCCGCAACTGTCTCTTTCAGTTTTTCAGTTTCCGTAATTGTAGCACAATTTACTATTTTTACCAGTTTTTTCGGGTCCTGAACTTCCAAAGCTGTTTTGAGGCCCTAAACGACATTTTTTGGGAAATCTGGGGGCTACATGGGTCCATGGACCAATGCTGCCCTTCCCGAAGTCGTAGTTCTTGGATAGATCTTTCTAACGAGCTATCATACGCATTAAACGGAGATCGTATGCCAAAGTTACGACCCCGGGAAATTGATGTACCAATTTACCCAAAATGGGGCCAACTATTTGGCGTTTCATCTTCTAAGGGTCGGTTTTGGAATGTGAAGGGTTTTCCATTGTTTCTCAACAATAAATAGGCCTTCGAGCCTCATTGTAACACAGTTTGGAATGGTTCAGAGGCATATAGCTGCACATCTCTTCTCAGAGATAAGATACCATCGCCCTAGCTAGTTTATTTCAAATTCTGGTTGTAAGCATATTTCGGTATTTTCCATTAATGAAATGAAGTATTATTTCCACTGCATCTTTGTGTATATGGTTATCTCTGTATTTCGTTGTGTTCCTGTTTAAATCCGGATCAGTGGTATCAGAGCGGTCTGCTTTTTCTCGGTTTTTCTTTGCATGTCCCCAACGAGGTCGGGATATAAGGAGTTAGGGCTTGAACTGGTCGAACCTTTGCAAGACCAGCCTCACAAATCCTGACGGCCTCCCATGGCGGATGAGAAGAAAGACAAGGGGGTAGGAGATCCTATCAAAATCTTGCTCGAAGAAGCCCTTAAACGACAAAGGAATGTGATGATGGATAGCTTTGAGCAGATCCTTCAGCGACTACCTAGAGGTGACGCATAAGCTTCCAGCAGCGAATCTGGAAATGCCACGCCATTTAAGGTACAAGTTAATTTTGAAATCCCCATCTTCGAGGGTAAAATAGATGCAGATGTGGTAGATAAATGGTTAAATCTACTAGAAGGGTATTTTTCTGTTCATGAATTTTCAAGTCAGGAAAAGATTGT